>JAODAL010010491.1:0-104881 GCA_025379985.1 Phyllomedusa bahiana | reverse complement strand
CGGCCCTAACCTCCAACTTCCTTTCCCCTCCTCAGCCAGCCCTATACCCCCCCACAGCCGCCCATACCGCCTATGGGGCTAATATACCTTCTATAATTTTTTTTTTGGGGGGACATATAACTCCCCTTTACTGCCAGGGGGGCCATATACGTCCCTTTTTTTGGGACATATACCTCCCTATCCCCTGCAAAAGGGCCATATTCGACTATTTTTCCCTAGGGGGACATTAAACTGCCTAGAAAATTTTAATTGGTACCATTTTTTTTTTTTAAAAATTTTACCAATAAAATATAAAAAAAATAAGAAAAAACTTAAAATGTGTCCCCATGGCTTTAAAGTTGATTTTTATACTTTTTTAACGAAATAAAGGGGGCCATAAAAAAAAAAAAAAAACAACTCAAAAATTTTTTTTTTTGGGGTGTTTCATTTTTTCCCCAAAATTTTTAAAAAACATGATAAAAAAAATCATGTGTTTTGAAAAAAAATTTATCAATAAAAAAAACTGAAAAAACAAAAATAAATGAACTCAGTCCAAAAAAGCAATGTTCTCAAAAAAAGGAAAACAGAAGAAAATTTTTTTTTAAAGAAAAATTTTAAAAAAGGAGAAAACCAAATAAAACAAAAAAAAAAAAGGATTGCCGTAATCGTAAGGGCCAGCAAAAAAGAAAACCCACCTTTTTTCCCCTCAGTGAACTGCAAAAGATCCCCCCTTTCACAAAAAAAAACCCCCTTTCATTTTTTTGCTGTAAAGAGAGCTAAACTTTTTTTTTTAAGGGGTGTCTTTATTTTGGAACAAAATTCACATTTAAAATTTGTTAAAAAAAAAAATCCATGTATAATATACGTATCATGCCCATAAAAACATCAGCAAAGCAGCCAAACTCTAAAAATTCTCAAAAAAAGCACTAGTCTTTTTTTTTGGGGGATGTCTTATTTTTGGGAAAACGGGATGAATACACAACGGGAAAAATTTTACAGTTTTTTTTTTGCTTTAGGATTTTTTTTTTTAAATTCATTGTAAAGTTTCTGAGTTAAAAAGGGGCTTCGCACTCAGGTCCCATCTGCTATAATCAAAGCTCTGCAAAGTGCAACTCTTGCTTGAAAGGACTAGACGTGTCCATATCTCATCAAAGAGCCCACTGAGCTCAGTAACTGTATTTTATTTTAATTTTTTTCCGTGGTTGCAGAGGAGAATTTGGATACATACTGCTAGTTTTTTACAAACAAGAGGTAATTAGGTGGGTTAGGGGAAGAAATTAAAGTAAAAAGAGACCGAAGAAGAGGGGGTTCCCGACCCCCATACAGAAGTAGGGACAGTGTTAGCCCCCCAACCCCCTGAAACATCAAAGGTAAGGGTTTTCAAGTATTCCACTTCAAGTGGAAAATAAATAAAATTTTTTTTATAAAGTCTTTGCTGTTTCTTTTTTTTTGTTTTTTTGCTCAGAGCTAAACAATAAACTCTTGCTTTCTACAAAAAGCACCCCTGGGTTACTCCCACCCCTTTTACCTAAAATGGTGATGAGACCCCCCCTGCGTTCTTAAAACCCACAGACAGGAGTTTTGCTTTGGTTTTAAACTGAAAAATTTTTAAGCCTTTTAGACCCTCTGTAGTTTTTCCCCCCTGTTGACAAAACTCTCCCTCACCAGTTTTCCCTCTAACGGTTTTCACTGAATAGAAGAGCGATTGTCAATCTCACTGTAGAACGCCCACAGCTTAAAGAAAAAAAGGGAGTTTTAAAGCGGGGGGAACTGAAACACAGCATAACAAAGAAGTAGGGCCAAAGCTGGAACCCCCCACATCCTAAACAGAAAATGTGAGACTGAATCTGGCTTTGAGCATAGGATCTGTAAAACATCAAGGTGAAAAATCCTTTAAGTCTAATTTTAGTAGCAAAAAAATTAAAAAAATCGATTAGGTGTTTAAATAATAAAAAAAAAGAAAATTAACGCATATTGTACTTTAGATTTGTTTTTAAAATTAGCTGTCTGTGTTTGAACACGAGGAAAAGCATTTTTTGGCCAATACATCCTGTATAGTTAATTTTTACAAGTTTTTCTCCCTTCAGATTTTAACTCCATTTTTAAAGGTTTTTTGCCAAGAAGTGATTTCCTCACCTAACACTGCAGCTGTCCTTTTGAGCCTTGAAAAAAGGGGTGTTGTGTCTCGTGTTTAAAAAAAAAAAGTGCCTCCTCCATGAGATTCGCACCACCTTTCCCCGCACCCCCGAGTTTTTATATTCATTCCCCCCGTATTTTTTAGCAAACATTGTTTTGGCAAAAACCATAAAGGATAACTTTATTGTGCCAAGCTCTACATTTTGTTTTCCCCCCCTTTATCCCCGTCAGGAGAGAAGATAAAATCCCAAACCGGGGATTTCAAAAAACCTGCGAGGGGGGAGAGGGAGCAGGCCCCCAGCAGGGGACACTCTGCATGTTTTTAAATCAGATAAAACATTACAACCGTTTAAAACCTATACAGCAAAAAGGCCTTTCACAAAGCAAGTTAGTGCACATGCCCCAAAAAAAACTTCCTTTTTCCCCCCCCCTTCAAAGCTCATTCATGCCATCAAAAAAAGTGCAAAAACCCCAGCGCAGCCAGATCACTCCTCTTTTGAGTAATGAAAAACAGTGGGGAAACAAGGGCATTAAGCAACGCTGAAAGCTCTCACGGCTTCCCCTTTTTATTACATATTTTAAAAAGTATTAAATCCCCCAAATTTTGGAGGATCCAACATCAACATTAGATCGTGGCAAAACCCCTTTAAGTTGCCTCTGAGCTGGGAGAAATAAAATTGAAACACAAAAAAAGGGAAAAATTTTTCCCCTATATCTCTATAACAGCATGGACGACATCATAGAGCAGTACCAAGCTTGCAGGTGGAGATCCACAGCTCTGATGTCTCCCATACACTGCACTCACAAGAGGAGATCCCGCTCCCATATATCTCTATAGGAAATTAGCTGCTCTGATTTCTCCTATACATTGCACACACAAGAGGAGATCCTGATCCTATATATCTCTATAGGAAATTATCTGCTCTGATTTCCCCCATACACTGCATACACAGAAGAGAAGATCCTGCCCCCTATATCTCTATAGCAGCATAGAGTACATTATAAAAGCATAAAAAAAAAATGGTGGAGATGACTGCGATATTCCCCCAAACACTGTATCCCAAGGGAGAGGAGTTCCTCCCCTTTCTTTATCTTTATGCAGGGGAAAGACATTAAGGGGCAGTACTGAGAAGAAACTAAAAATGCAAAACATTTGGGGCAAAAATATGACATTGTAAGGATCTGAGATCACTGTACGATAGGTGCTGGTCCAAGCTCTTGAGAACTTCTATCTTGAATGGAAGTTAGAAGTCTTCCATTCATCTGAATGGAAGTTTCTACAACAGCCACCGCGACACAGTGATAATACCCCTTTAGCCTCTTCAATCCACAGCGTTTTTTCCTCCCTGCCTTAAACACGCTTTAACTTTTTTATTTTTCCATACATATTGTCATGGGGGTTTTTGTTTTTTTTGGGGCAAAAATTTTTTTCCTGTTTAAAAATACCAAAAATTCTTGGTGTTTAAAACCTACCCAAAACCCCACAGTTAGAGTTTTATTTGCCAACCAATTATACTTTTTATTTGGGCATAAATATATTCATTGGTTGGAAGTAGTTTTGTGCTTTGATTTTGGTTTAAAAATGAACCGGGAAATCAAGTGATTGGTCTAAAGTGAATCTTTGCTAAAATCACCTAAAAATGAACCCTTAGCGTAGCCCTATGTTGGGGTTAACTTACTGTTTCTTGGTGCTCCTGTTCCAGCGGTGCTGTTGGTGCCGCATAATTTTTGGTCAAATATCACTACCAGTTACCATAAAGCAGAGCACTGCAGAACAGTGAGTTAACGTGTAAAAACCTCTTACTTTAACCTTAACTTAAAGCGGTATTCCCACTATAAAGTTTGATGGCATATCAATAGGATGTCAGTAGGCCATCAAAGTATGATAAGTGTTGGTCTTATCTCTGAGACCTGCACCTCGGCAACGCCACCGTGAAAGTTTCAGCTCAGAATGGAGAATCGATCTGGCTTGCACACAAAATTTCCTTCTGTTTTATGGGAGTGTCCAGTACAGGTGAGCAGTTTGTCCAGTCGAACTCCCACAGAATAGAATGGAGGGTTTATATGTAAGCATGCCTGTCTCTTCATTGGGGAGAAAACCTGGGACCACCAGATTTTGATGGCATATCCTATCAATATGCCATCTAACCTGTATAGTGGTCAGACATCATTAAAGTTAGAGGTTGGGTTAGAGAAAAATGTTGGGTTCCAGACCTACATTTTTTCACGACTTCAATTGAACCAGTGTCAAACTGAAGAGTGACGTATTCAAGCAACAGCAGTTGGAAGCACATCTCCTCTTGTAAACGTGAGGTCATGTTCACACAATGGATAACATCCAAGTCTGTTTGAAATCTACATTTAATTCATCTTCATGGGATATCCATGCCACCTACACATTTTTTTGCCCGATTTAAAATTTCATAGTATAGAAAAAAAATGATTGACATCACTTTTTTAATGAAAAATCTGCTTTAATTCCATGTACTGTAGGGTAGCTGACACAAGGATAAACCCCATGAGCTAATCTGCATCAATAAAACACTGCAAAATCCATGTTGATATTTTAGAGTCCACTCCAACCAGATCCATGCAGCTTCCATGTGAGATTCGTCCATGTAGATAAATGTGTGAGCAAACAATAATGGGGTTTTCTCAACCTGCTGCACAAAAAGCCTGCTCTTCAGGCGCCCACTTCCTGTTCAGGCCGTAGGTGGTTCTGGTAACCTAGATAATATTCCCTAAAAAAGCAGGAGATAAGAACTGCTCTAACTCTAAAAGGAAGCACAATTAGAACTGCAATGTATTTGGAGAAAGCTAATCAATGAAATTGGCATAACCCTTCAATACAAAATGTTAGGGGTGGGGTCACAAATTCATGTGAAGGATCATGCCTCCCCCATGTAGCGGCTTTTAGATAAGAACCAAATGACCTTTTGGCTGCTTATGTAAAGGGCCCATAGAAATAGTATTTGTTAGTGTCAACTGCTGACTTGCTTTTGTATATGGATCAATATATCTTGCAGAGGAAGAACACTATATTTCTAACAAAATAATATAACCGTCTGCAGGTATTTAGAGTTAGACCCCAAATCCTCCAAAAAGCCTTCCAAAAATAGAAAAGAAGCAGCACCACAAATATCAAAAATAGTGAATTTAATCACCCAAGTCAGTACATACAGCTACGTTTCAGTTTTTCAAGCTTGCAAATGGCTCTGTGGAACTGAAACGTTGCTGCATGTACTGACTTGGCTGATTAAAATTACTATTTTTGGAAGCTTTTGTGTATAGAGACATATGGATTAGATAAGTTTGATTTCTTTGTTCATTCAGTTTCCTCTAACCCCTTAGTCACTGCCCACTGTTTTTTGACAGTGGTATTAAAAATTTTTGGTGTCACTGCCTCAAAGCAGGGTTTGCGACTCCAGACGCTGCAGCTGAATTGGGAATGGAGATATAAGTAACAGCTCCATTCCTAGAATAGAATCTGAGTTCAGAAGGGACCAGAGGCTTCCTCCAGTACCCGCTGTTTAATCCTTGGATTGCCATAGTCCTTCACTACAATATGATCAAAGGGGATTCCCCTGCCAGATCAGGTTACTAGGATTTCCAGTGCCCAATGGAACCTGAGGAAAGCCTTTACTATTAGCCCTGACCCTAGAGTAGCCCTAAAGAAAGCTGTATGTTCAGTAAGTCTGCTGTTAGAACTCACTGTGTGTTGCCCTAACAGCAGCCTATTTCATACTAACACGATATATAATGTAATAGCATACAGAAGTATAAAGGGATATGATCATATTTTTAAACTTAAATATACACTTATAATGAACACTGACACTATGAATACTATAATGACAAGCAAAAGGGTAACAAGCTTTTGAACTTTTGACTTTCAGGCTTCATACTTCACCATCCACTACAGCTTTGAAAATGAGGCTACCATCATTTTATAGACAATCAATTTGGCTATTTCATAAATTTCTTGCAACTATTTAGCATCACCTTTGTTCTGAAGATTCTTGTCCTGTAACTGAATTGTTACTGTTTTGCTCCTAAAAATCTAAATTAAAATTTTTATTGTTTTGTTGGTTTTTTTATAAATCCACCTTTGGCTTTTAAAACTGCCTGAATCCTGGACATGCTCTCAATCAGATTCAACCATATCTCAACCGACTTGATCCCAATGTTGTTGCACACTGGTTGACTCACTTTAGTATGAATACAGCTTTTTCTCCAACTCCACCCACAAGTATTCGATTAGGTCGAGGTCTGGGGTCTGTGGAGGCCAATACAGCAACTCTTCTTCATTGCCATTGAACCTTTTATTCGCTTTTGTCCTTTTCACACCCATAGTAATGCAGTGTATAAAGTAACTCATCTTGTAGGACACTCACATATAGCTCAGCAATGAGGTCACCATCGATCCTGGTCAAGTATCCAACATCTTTGGCTGTGAAACAACCCCTCCATCAAACTTGATAGTTCCTTCTATTTCTCAATCCATCAGCCCCATTTTCCCTTGATTTTTCCAGACCCATTTGCACCCATCAGAGCTATAGAAGAGTGATCTTTAACTGGGAGTTGTAGTTTTGCATCAGCTACATCTGAGGATGCCAATGTAGCTGCAAAAAGGCCCAAGACCAGGTGGGGGACACTGGAGTTCTGGCAGTGCTGAAACGGTGGTTATGGGAATGGTAAGTATGGGGTAATTCTCTATTTTAGCACAGTGGGCGGAGAAAGGGATGTTTTTAAAAGTGCTGGAAACCCCCTTTAAAATGAAAAAAGGGAAGTCCATCAACCCCTTCAAGTTTGATGAAAATTAGTTTTCTGTCTATTTTGTTGAGATTATGGGGGACATGTATGAAAACTGTCTAGGTCTAAGACTGTCTTTGTTGCTCATAGTTCAGAGTTCCCCTTTTATTTTTTAGCGTACTCTATGGAATGAAAAGAGAATTCTGATTGGCTGCTATGGGCAACAATGAAAGTCTTAGACCTTGACTGTACTCATACATGTTGCCCTATGTGACCAATTATCAGCCCCTTTTCAGACAGTAAAAAGGAAGTATGTGGGAAAAATAATGACACACTTCTTTTTTTCTGTCTGGAAAAGAGCTGGTGATTGGTCACAGGATTTTTCTACCATCGTCAACAAAAGTCTGATCAGGCCGAACTCGAATCCAAAGCACACAACTAATTTTAATCACACCCCTTTGTTTTCAGTAGGTGCCATTTTTTACCATTCAGCTTTTGTGTTTTGTTGTCGTACCTTGCTGAGGTTCTGGGGAAGCTGAAAACATGGTGACAGGGAATTTCAGCCTTGGGCACAATTTCTGCCATTAGGTAGTCAGGCAATTTGACAAAGCAAGAGGCAAAGACCGAGGTGATTGTTGAACGTTTGGTTATGAATAAAGGTTCTGGGCAAATTCCCACGTGTTGATACAACATCTGTAGATTCATACAGTAAGTGTACAAGAGAGACAGCAAGACGGGAGTGAGCTGTGGCCTTAGAAAAAGAATAAACCCTACCGCTAACCAAGACAAATAGGACTGCAGCTTTCTTTGTTTTAAGATTCTTTCTTTATTAGTGCACCCATTTCAGCCTACAACCCTTAATGTTTCACCCCTTAATGTGTTTTTTTTCCCCATAGACTATGATGACATATTGATAGGATATTCTATTGACTTGCACACGATTCTCTATTCTCTTCTGTTGGAGTTCTAAGTACGACCGAACACAAATGTACTGGGAAATCCCATAGAACAGAATGGAGAACACAACGCTCTCCTGTACTTGGAACTATAATAGAACAGAATGGAGAACACTGCGCTCCCCTGCACTGGGAACTCCCATAGAACAGAATGGAGAAAACAGCGCTCCCCTGTACCAGGAACTCCCATAGAACAGAATGGAGAACACAGCGCTCCCTTTTACTGGGAACTCCCATAGAACAGAATAGAGAGCACGGCTCTCCCCTGTACTAGGAACTCCCATAGAACATAATGGAGAGTCATGTGCAAGTAGTGACCAGCTCATTATTCTAAGCTGAAACCTTGGACCTGCACTATTCTGAAGGCATATTCTAGTGATATGCCATCAAGCTCTATGGTGTCAATAATCCTTTAAGGTTATAGTTACGGTTATGGATAGAGATCGCATTACAGAAAAAATCCAAAATGTTTTAAAAGGTCAGTCAACCTAGTTTCAAACTGAAAGGGGACCTATTTGAGCAACACCAGATGGTCGCACACCTCTCCTAGTATCAGGCCCTCGAAAGTATTGGCTCAGAATGGAGAGTCATGTGCAAGGATTACCAGCTCTTCATTTTAAGACAATACTGTTTTATAGGTGCAAAATAAGCACCTAAAACATTCCCTGCAGTTACGGTCTCCTTTAATTCCATACGCTGCATTTCAACAAATTGGTGCCACGCAGAAACTGGATTCAAACTACCACGTTTATACTTCATAATAAACTGCGTTGGAACTTTTTTAGGTATTAATGAAGAAGCTGATGGAGGTAGAATTGCCTTGGCCAAAAATGGTTTCGGAACATTGGCAAACTGACTACATAGGATTTCTCTATAGTACTTGAGTTTATCCTCCCTCTCAGCAGCTGGGAAAAAGGCTCCCATTTTGGAACGGTAGTGAGGGTCCAAGAAGGTTGAGAGCCAGAAGTCATTGTTCTGCCGGATGGTGACTATTCGGCTGTCACTAGCCAGGCAAATCAGCATGCTGCGGGCCATGTGCGCAAGTGATTCTGAGGGACTCCCTGCCTCCACCTCCACTGTATACTGCCATGGTGCTTGTGGGTGCTTGTGGGAAAGTTGCACAATGACAGGGTGTGGAGGTCACGGCAGCAGCCACAGCAGCAGCATGAGGTCAGAGAGTGGCACAATGACACAGTGTGGAGGTGACAGCATCAACAGCACCAGCAGTATGAGGTCAGATGACACAGTGTGGAGGTGGCACAAACAGGAGTAGGCCACAGAGTGGCACAATCACACAGTATGGAGGTGGCAGCAACATCAGGAGTCCACAGACTGGCACAATGACAGAGTTTGTAGGTCACGGCAGCAGCCACAGCAGCAGCAGCATGAGGTCATACAGTGGCACAATGACATTCTGGAGGTGGCAAAAACAGGAGTAGGCCAGAGAGTGGCACAATGACAGAGTGTGGAGGTCACGGCAGGAGCCACAGCAGCAGCATGAGGTCAGAGAGTGGCACAATGACATTCTGGAGGTGGCAAAACAGGAGTAGGCCAGAGGTGCACATGCAGAGTGTGGAGGTCACGGCAGGAGCCACAGCAGCAGCATGAGGTCAGAGAGTGGCACAATGACATTCTGGAGGTGGCAAAAACAGAAGTAGGCCAGAGAGTGGCACAATGACACAGTGTGGAGGGCACGGCAGGAGCTACAGCAGCCGCATGAGGTCAGAGAGTGGCACAATGACAGAGTGTGGAGGTCACGGCAGCAGCCACAGCAGCAGCATGAGGTCAGAGAGTGGCACAATGACACAGAGTGGAGATGACGTCATCAACTGCAGCAGCATGAGGTCAGAGAGTGGCACAATGACACAGTGTGGAGGTCACGGCAGCAGTCACAGCAGCATGAGGTCATAGAGTGGTACAATGACAGAGTGTGGAGGTGGGTAGCAATACCAGTCCCTGGTAAAGATGGTGGTAGGGAGAGGGAGAAACTGGCAGCAGATGTGTGGCATTAGGCGGGTGGCGGCATCAGAATAGTGGCTGAGGCAGGTAGTTTGAACCCATCATTTCTCAAAGTTTGGTGAGGCGTCATGGCTGATGTAATCTGACGCCTAAGGCATTGGTGTGTGGAAATCCTGGCCGATCCACGCCTGATTCATCTTGACAAAGGTCAGTAGTTCCACATTTCCCGTGGACAAGGGGGTTCTCCTTGGGGTAACGATGGCCCCGCCGCACTGAACACCTGCTCTGATGCCACACTACTGGCCGGGCTGGACAGCTTCTCCACTGCAAACTCGGTAAGTTGCGGCCACATATCCAGTTTGGCTGCCCAGTAGTCCAGCGGATCATCTAACTGGGGTGGCATAGTGCTGTCCAAGTAGTCAACCACCTGTTGTTTCAGGGTCTGCTCCAGGTCCTGCTGCTGCTACTGCTGCTGGCGAGTGCCCTCCTCACTACGCGGGTGAAGGAAGCTGCTCCTCAGCGACTCCAGACTTAGGTTGCTGCTGATGGAGCTGGTGCTGCTCCTACACCCCCACCTTCCCACAGCAGCTGCGGCAGTAGTATGTGAGCGCTGAGGAACCCCCCAGACAGATCTGTCAGAGGAGGAACGATGCCGCACATAGGCATCGGCCAACTGACTACATAGGATTTCTTTATAGTATTTGAGTTTGTCCTCCCTCTCAGCAGCTGGGAAAAAGGCTCCCATTTTGGACCGGTAGCGAGGGTCCAATAGGGTGGAGAGCCAGAAGTCATCCCTCTGCCGGATGGTGACTATTCGGCTGTCACTAGCCAGGCAAATCAGCATGCTGCGGGCCATGTGCACAAGTGACTCCGAGGGACTCCCTGCCTCCATCCCCACTGTATATTGCCACAGTGCTTGCGGGTCTCATCTTCCTCATCTCCATCTACATCCTCCAGCTGCTCCTCCTCTCCTGTTACCTGGATAGAAAACCACTCATTTCACCAGACAATACTTGTGCTCCAATGTCCTCCTCCTCCTCCATTTCAGTCCCCACCTGACTCATGTGGCTGCGAGATGTAGTCGCCACGTCTCCAGTCCCCTGCCCAGACAGATTTTTCAGCATCTGTTCCAGGACATGAAGCAGTGGAATGACGTTATTCATCCCGTAGTCCTGGCGACTGACAAATAACGTGGCCTCCTCAAATGGCCTCAGCAAATGGCAGGTGTCATGCCTGAGCTGGATCATCAAAAAATCACTAATGGCCTTTCTCTGTTCATACAGTCGATCCCACATGTGCAGGCTAGAATTCCAACGGGTGGAAACATCGCATATCAGCGTGTGTTGGGGGAGGCCGTTCTGCCGCTGCAACTTGAGGAGGGTGTGCCTGGCTTTGTAGGAATGAATGAAGTGCATGCACAGTTTCCTGGCCATTTTTAGAATCTTCTGAAGATCGGTAGAAGACTTCGGGAACCTTTCACAACCAGATTGAACATGTGCGCCATGCATGGCGCATGGACCATCCCTCCTCGGTCCATCACGGACACCATGTTACTCCCATTGTCTGTCACCATGGTTCCGATTTGCAGTTGGCGCGGAGAAAGCCAGTTGGCGCGGAGCAGTTCCTCCCCTGTGTGACTTTGTTCGCCGAGGCAAGCCAAGTGTAGAACTGCGTGACACTCCTGTGCCCTACACATGTGGTATGATGGAGTAGTACTTGTGGAAGCTGAGATGGTGGTGGTGGTGGAGGAGGAGGCGGAAATTGGCGCAGGAGCAGCAGTTTGACAACGTTTGACAACGTTGAGGAGAAAGCGGCGTCTCCTGTCCAAGTTGTTGGTGTGGCTGGGCAGGAAGCACATTCACCCCTTGGAACAAACTGATAAGCTCAAGGACTGGCCCACTTTCTGTTCTACATATTTGTGAAGGGCTGGTACTGCCTTTTTGGAAAATAAATTGCGGCTTGGAACTCTCCACCTCGGCTCAGCACAGGCCATTAATTCTCTGAACGATGCAGAGTCCACCATTTGATAAGGGATTGACTGCAGTACCAACAACTTGGACAGGAGCACGGTCAGCTTCTGCACCTTAGGATGGTTGGACCCATACTGTTTTCTCTTTGAAATCGCATCGTTGAATGACTGCTGGCGCCATGAGTAGCGAGGAGCAGGATCGTCTGGACCGGGAGATAATGGCAAAGAGAAACAGCTCCCTTCTGCAGAGGTGGTGGAGCCGTGACTGGCAGCAATAGCATGCTTGCCACTGGGCGCTGCTGCAGCGGCAGGATGGACCACCACATCTGAGCCACGTTTCTCCCAGGCCAACGGATGGTGACGCATGTGTTGACGCAGGGCCATGGTGCCAACATTAGCTCCCTGGCCACGCTTCACTTTCTGCCTACAGATTCTACATATACCCATATTTGGCTACTCTGGTGTCTTAGCAAAGAACTGCCACACTGCCGAGTATCTGATTTTACCGCCAATGCTCCGCACTGAGTGACTACTGCCGCCGCTGCCTCACTAAGCCCATGTGCCGCTACTTTCTTGGACCTGCGAAGCGGGTTTTATACCCCGTGCCGCTTGGCTCCCAACCTCGCACTGCTGCTACCATGCTGACTCATGGCCACACTACCTATTTGCTGGCTGCGCGCTGCCTGAGGCGCAAAGCTGAGCCCTTTCTCCTTGACGATGATGAAGCCCTTGCTTCACCCTGCTCCCAAGTGCAGTCGGCTACTCATCATCATTATCCCCCCCCCCCCCCCCCCCCCCCCCCCCCCCCCACCCCCCCCCCCACCCCTCCCAAACACACTCCTCCAGGTTCTCTTTTGTTCCTCCTCACGGCCATGGCTTTTCGTACCAATGATCAGGCCTGGCGTAAGCAGGAGGGATATAGGCCGTCGGGGCGGTCTAGTCGTTTGACCCGCCTCGTGCCCGCCTCCGAAGGCACGGGGCTATACCCCTGGTGCCTTGTCCCCCAATGACTTGGACGAGAAAAGGATTTTACAGCCAGTACAAAAATCCCATTTTTCGTTCCTCCTGCAGCACAAAAAAATTGATTAAAAAGCAATCAAAAAGTCTCAAACGCTAAATTATGAAGTGGTTACAAAATGAAACAGTAGTCATACCCCCCCCCCACCCCCCAACCCCAAAAGCCCGTACTCAGCTCAGTATAAAGAAAGAAAAAGTTATGGCTATCAGACGAGGATGGCAAATTTTTTATAAACACATTTCTATTGAGTAAAAGTCATAAAACATAAACTATATAAAATTTGTATCATTGTAATTGTACCAACCGCATAGTAAAATTATCCTGCCATTAATACCGCATGGCGAACGTTGTAAAAATGATGCTCAAAAAGCAATGACGGAAATGCGTTTCTTTCCTCCCATTTTCATGGCCCAATGCTAAGAAAAAAACTATGAACACCTGTGCACCCAAAATGTACAACTCACCCCTAGATGAGATCCATGAGGGCTGTTGAATCCAAAATGGGACAACTTCTGGAAGGTTTCACCTGTTCTGGTGGCTTTGCAAATGTGACATGGCCCCACCAAAATCTGTGTTCCAAAAGCCATATAGCGCTCCCCCCCTGTACGCCCTGCCATGCGCTGAAACAGCAGCTTACACACACACATATATATATATATATATATATATATATATATTATATATATATATATATGTATTTGTGTGTTATATGTATGTTGTAAAAAAAATGAGATTTTCATTTTCACAGCGAACACTAAAACAATTTGTGAAACACCTGTGGGGTCGATATACTCACTGCAGTTTGAGAGCCGCAGTTTGAGGATGTCTGCTATATGGGGTCTTTTTAGGGGGTTTATTAGGTTTTAGCACCTTAGGGTGTCCGCAAACCTGAAATGGCACCTAAATAAAATCGTATTGAAAATGAGACCCCAGAGTCCGGTAGGTGCTCCCCTATTCTGAGGCTTGTGGTTGAGCCAAATAGTGCACCAGGGTCACATATGGGATAGCTGTAAAAACGGCTGAATTGGTGGAATTGATGTTGAGTTCCCTGGTCACCTCTACCGTGTTCCAGTGAATAATAAGTACAAATTGAAAATCTGCAAAAAAAAAGTGAAATTTTGAAATTTCACCTCCATTTTTTTCTTCAATTTCTGTGAAACATCTTATGTGTTATACTTCCTAAACACTGTTTAGCATAATTTAAGTTGTGTAGTTCTTTAGATGGAGTCATTTATGGGGGTATCGAATGTGCTGGCCCCTCAAAGCCACATCAGAATTGGACTGATCCCTAAAAAATCTTTGCTGCAAATTTTCTTGAAAATTTTAAAAAATTACTACTAAATTTCTAAGCCCCCCGATGTCGTAAAAAAAATATATATAAAAATTGATGCCAACCTACAGTAGAGATATGGTAGATGCTAGTAATCAACTGTTTTGTATGGAGTAAGTCTTAGGCCCCGTTCAACAGGATTATTTGCCGACGGATTGGGGCCGTATTCCGCGCCTGGATTTGCGCTTCTATACCGGCCGGCCAATCCGTCGGATCATTACGGTATCCACTGCTCTCATTGAGAACAGTGGGAAATCGTCGCTCATCCCGCTCGGCAAATCCGCCGCGGGGGGAGAAAGTGACATGCCACATTATTTTCACGGCGCGGACGCGCCGTAAACAATGCATGGTCTATGGGGCCGGGAGCGGCGCCACCGCCGCGCTACGGCCCCCCCCCGGTCCCGACCCCGTATTCACGGCGGATCTTGTGCGTCAATAAGGCTCACAAATCGCCGTGAATAAGCCGTGTGAACGGGGCCTTACATGGAGATATTTTTGAACTTTGAAAATGGCAAATGTTTCAAAATTTCCAAGAACTTTTGATATTTTTCAGAAATAAACAAGGAGTTTATGGACATAAATTTCTTATTAACTTACAGCACAAGATAACGGTCACAAGAAAACAATCGCTAAATCACATTGATTGATAGATAAAAGTGTCAAAAAGTCATTCCCACATAAAGTGACACATGCCAGATTTCATAAATGGGGCTCTGTCTGGGAGGTCAAAACTGGCTGCGTCCTCAAGGGGTTAATGGACAATCCCTTTAAACTGGTTTACATGATCTGTGAAGTATTTGTGGGAACATGTTCATAGTAAATATGTTTTTGTATTCTTTAGAGTTCAGATGATGAAGACCTGTCTGGAAAAGGTCGAAACCGGCATGTGATCGTTAATAAAAACGATCTTGCTAACCCTAACGAAGTCCTTGAAAGCTTCAAGACCGCGAGAGAGTGCTGGGAACTTCTGCATTCTTCCGAAGCTCTTGACAAAGGTAAAACCAAAAACTGACAAATTATATGATAAAGGAGCTGAGCTCTGTGATATATAGGGTTATAGATAGAGGGAGAGGGTGCTGAGCTCTGTATACATAGGATTATTATGATTAGAGGAGAGGAGCTGACACTCTGATATATAGGGTTATATGATAGGAGAGGAGCTGAGCTCTGTGATATATAGGGATAATGGATAGCGGGAGAGAAGCTCAGCACTGTGATATATAGGTTAATATGATCGAGGAGAGGAGATGAACTCTGATATATAGGGTTATATAATAGAGGAGAGGAGCTGAGCTCTGTGATATATATAGGGTTATATGATAGAGGAGCTGAGCTCTGTGATATATATAGGGTTATATGATAGAGGAGAGAGGAGCTGGAGTTCTGTGATAATAGGGTTATATGAAAGAGGAGAGAAGTGAATCTGTGATATATATGGTTTTATGAAAGAGGAGAGAAGCTGAGATCTGTGATATATAGGGTTATATGATAGAGGAGCTGAGCTCTTTGATATATAGGGTTATATGATAGAGGAGTTGAGCTGAACTCTGATATATAGGGTTATATGATAGAGGAGAGGAGCTGAGTTCTGTGATATAGAGGGAGAGGAGCTGAGCTCTGTGATATATAGGGTTTTTGAAGAGGAGGAAGCTTGAGTTCTGTATATATATAGAGTTATATGATAGAAGAGAGGAGCTGAGCTCTGTGATATATAGGGTTATATAATAGAGGAGAGAAGCTGAGCTCTGATCTATAGGATTATATTCAAAAATTACCACTTGTGTTCTATGAAAATAGAACAAAAAGGGGAAAGGATGGAGGAAAAAGAGGTACTGGCGCTTTCAAAAGATGACTCAAATAACCCCCAAAAATGTTTGTGTGAAAGGGTAGGAATAAATCCTTTATTCAATATTAAAAATAGTCCACATAATCAAAAATAAAATGAGTCAGACTAAACAAAATGTCTGTAAAAATATGTATAGATGCAACGGGTTTTGCCGCTACCGGCTTCCTCATTCAGTGTCAAGTTCCGTAGGAGACCGTTGGTTTTAAAGCCCGTCGTGGCTTTCTCTGTGTTTTTTTTTTTTTTTTTTTCCTTCCCTCTTCTTCCTGCTTTCTCCTCCCTTCTTTGATCCCTCCTTATCCTATCCTAGGTTACTAAATTACTCTGCCTCCCAGTATAACATTCAACATTTTGTTGTTTAACCCCTTAAGCCGAAAAAGTACTTAATGACCAGAACATTTTTTTAGTTTTCGCCTCCTCGCGTTTCAACAGTTGTAACTTTTTTTTTTTTTTCAATGACGCAGTTGTATGAGGCCTCGTTTTAAAGTTGTACTTTATGGGGGAATAGTTAAAGTTCACTTATAAATAATTGCAGAATTATTTTCAATTTTTACATTCATATTCACATTTCACACTTAATAACTTGTTAGATTAATTCTGCAGGTTATTACGGTCGTGTGGAGACTAATGTGTAGGTTTTTTTTGGGGTGTAATTGTTATGCACAATTATTTTTTATTAAAATTATATTTATTTCTATTTTATTTATTTTTTTACACTTTTTGTTTTTCACTTTTTTTATTTAAAATCCCATGAACGGAGAACTGTTTTACATTTTTTTTTTTTTGAAAACTTTGTAATGTATTTAGCATACTTCATATATGCTAATCATTATAATCTGTGTCCAGTAAGGGGTGGGAACCCCGGCTAGGTAGTGATCAGGGCAGCTCACAGTCTGCCATGATTGCTGGCTTGTTACACACAGTCCTGGGGCTACTCTAGGTCCCCAGGGATGACTGTGCAGCCGTTCCCCGGGCTCTATCAGATCTCCAGGTGTCCCGATCACCTGACAGAGCAGGGAAACCCTTGCACTGCGGTGACTTAAACTGCGGCAACAAAGGGTTAATGCACCGGGGAGCGGAGGGTTCACCGGTGCTGCAGGAGCTGCGATGGATCAGGGCTGTGAAGACATGTCTGTTCCCAGCACTGCTTCGGCGCCGGGCGCTGCAAAACTCTGGTGTTCTGCGCGAACGATAACAGTCGTAACTGCAGACGAACGAACTGCAATCCCGAAGCAAAGACGGTGGGCGGTCGCTCAGGCCTTCCTGTATCTTCCTACACTTTTGTGTGTACCCTTTGTCTTGTCCTTGATATCGCCCAAAAATAATGAGACCTTGCTCACATGCCATCAATTGATATTAGTTCATTAATGTAAATTTCTGTGAATTTGTTTTACATATTTTTCAAATTAAAACTTTTTTGAATTTGGAAGAAAAACAAAACACAGAAACGAGCTCCCGTGCTGCTGATAAGACACAGCAGGGAGTGACTTCAGCATCTGACCCGAGCAGAAAGAAGTGGTCAGTAACGTAAGGAAGCTTGTGTTTGTATACTGAAGCAGGAGATAAGAACTACTCTAAGGTTATGTTCACACGACGGTTTAGATTCATTTTTGGATCCGCTTTTTACCAGAAGCGAAACGGCATCCAAAAAACTTATCCAAAAATGCAGATGCTTTTTTGGATGCGTTTTTTTATGCGTTTTTTGGATCTGGTTTTCAATATATATACACAGGTTGTAGTTGTAGAACTGTTTGAACTTCTAGTAATCTATCTGTCATACTTTAGGAAGCCCAACTAGGGGGAAGCTCACACGCATTTACATGTTGTTTCCTACGACCCTAATAGAGGGTGCTATAACAGCAATTTTACATGCACCCAACCCCCCCTCCACCCCCCCCCTGTTTTCCTAGGAGGCCTAATAGAGGGTGCTATAACTGCACGAATTTTACATGCGTTTCCTAGGAAGCCTGATAGAGGGCGCTATAAATGCAAGCATTTTACATGTTTCCTAGGGAGCTTAATAGAGAGCGCTATAACTGCAAGCATTTTACATGTTTCCTAGGAAGTCCAATAGAGGGCGCTATAACTGCTAGCATTTTACATGTGTTTAATCTTATAAATCACTTATATAGAATGATATAAAAGTAGTTTCTTTAGTATAGAATGGGTGTTTATAGAAATTATAGAAGTTTTTAATAATAAATATATTAATGTTTTAGATTGTTTGTTTATTATAGAATGTTGAGTGGTTTCAGTATAATACTAAAACCACTCAACATTCTATAATAAACTATCTAAATTATTAATTAATTTTTATTATTAAAAAACTTCTATAAATTTCTATAAACCAAACCATTCTATCTAAAAACTGCTTTTATATCCTTCAATACAATAAAAAGTAATTTAAAAGATTAAATAATGTAAAATGCTGGGAGCGCCCTCAGTTGGGCTTCCTCTGAAACGCATGTAAAATGCTGGTAGCGCCCTCTATTGGGCTTCCTATCTGTTATTGCAGTAAATGCTGCTAGCGCCCTCTATTGGCTTCTCTGAAACACATGTTAAATGCTGCTAGCGCCCTCGAGTTGGGCTTCCTCTGAACCGCATGTAAAATTGCTGCTAGCGCCCTTCTATTGGGCTTCCTCTGAAAACGCATGTAAAATGCGCTTAGCTCCATTATTGGGCCTTCATCTGAAAACACATGTAAAATGCTGCTAGCGCCCTCTATTTGGCTTCCTCTTACACTACTATTAACCAATTTCCATGTAGGTCATTAGGCTTTACTAAAGTTCAAAAAGTTATTCCTAGACCCAAATGAAACCTCTAGGGGCCGGATTTAGTGTATTACACTAAGATTTACCTTTTCAAACTGCAAACCTCTGTGGATGGTATCATTTGTGAATGGTCTCAAGCTCTATACCTGCATTTTATCGAGTGTTTTAATGTGTGTGTGTGTGTGTGTGTGTGTGTGTGTGTGTGTGTGTAGGTGGGGTCATTGTTGGGATAGGGTGTGTATATATGTATATATATATATATATTATACTTATATATTTATCTATATATATATTATTATTGAAAAAAACACATGCAAATTGCATCCAAAAAAAAGGCATTGCTAAGCTGTGTTTTTGGATACGTTTTTTGGATGCAGTTTCTCTTGTGGTAAAAAAACAGATCCAAAACGTCGTGTGAACATCCCCTAACTCCGAAAGGAAGCAAAATCAGAACAGCAGTGTGAGTTTTTGTTTGCCTATGTGTTTAAAGCCCATCAGTGTGGTGAGGGACAGAGAGGGGCAGAAGACTGAGGCGGCTCCGAGAAACTGGCATATTCCTCTCATGCTGTTGTTTTTTTTGAGTTGACGTTTGTGTTTTTTCTGTTTTTATCCATTGCACATCCTGTCGGCTTTCGACTTCTTAAATGGGAAGAGTTTTCTCGTATTTGTTTACCATGGAAGACGGACACTTGGCTGTGGCTGAGGATATTCCTCACTGATATGGTCATTTATCAGGTAAGCCTTTTCTGTGTACGTTATGGGTGACATGTATGTCTGGGGCTGCGCGGTATTCTGGTGTCCTTTCAGCCCAAAATCTGGCGCAGCCCTGTTCTCTAGATGTATGAGCAGCCGCACTGCAAAATTAGGCGCATTATCGGGCGCTCGCAGCACTTTGTAATGCACCCAAGATGTGGGGGCGTTCTGGGGGCGTCGCGCCACAACTGTATGGGGGTGTTGACATGGCGTTTTTGGATCTGAAAATTGCATCCAAAAACGCAGCGGCGATCGGATCCAGGTGCGTGTTTGGCTTCGTTTAGGCTGCAGCAGGATTGCACCCTATAGTTTTAAATGGGGCTCCTGCTGTGTCTTTCGGAACAAGAATTGACAGGACAATTAATGGAACAGATCCGAAAGACGCAATGAACTCCGATGCGTGTTTCACAGTAAAAGCAATGTAAATCACACTGCTAGATTCGTGTTTGGGTCCTTTTAGGGTCCGACAGATGGATCCAAATGTGCATTTAAAAATGTATGTACACACGGACTCAATGCGCTGTGTGAGCATACCCTATGCTTCTACACATTTATGACGGGAGGACAGCAAAACCAAGTGCATTACTGCTGGAACAGCCAGACCAAGGTACAAGGGGTTCACCTGAGCCTGAGTTGTCATAATGGAACTAGAAAGCGCCAAAACTATGACCCGCGGTAGAACAGATCGAGACATTCTGGTGCATTCTGCACTGCTTTACAGCTATTTTAGAACTGGCCTCTATGCGCCTAGATCATACATGTCTCCCTATACGCCTAGATCATACATGTCTCCCTATGCGCCTAGATCATAAACGTCGCCCTGTGCGCCTAGATCATAAACGTCGCTCTTTGCGCCTAGATCATACATGTCGCTCTGTGCGCCTAGATCATACATGTCGCCCTATGCGCCTAGATCATACACGTCGCCCCTATGCGCATTACGATCATTTTTTTATTTTTTTTTTTTTTTAACATGTCGCCTGTGCGACTAGATCATACATGTCGCCTGTGAGCCTAGATCATAAATGTCGCACTATGCGCCTAGATCATACAATGGTCGCCTATGCGAATAGATATTACACGTCGCCCTATGCGCCTAGATCATAATGTCCGCCCTATGCGCCTGGATCATACAGGTCGCCCTATGCGCCTTGATCATACAGGTCGCCCTATGCGCCTAGGATCATAATGTGCCCTTTGCGCCTGATAATACATGGGCCCTATGCGCCTAGATCATACATGTCGCCCTGTGCGCCTAGATCATACATGTCTCCCTGTGCGCCTAGATCATACATGTCGCCCTATGCGCCTAGATCATACATGTCGCCCTATGCGCCTAGATATACATGTCGCCCTATGCGCCTAGATAATAAATGTCGGCCCTATTCGCCTAGATCATACATGTCGCCCTATGCGACCTAGATTATACATGTCGCCCTAATGCGCCTAGAATCATACATGTGCTCTTTGCGCCTAGATCATACATGTAGCTCCTGTGCGCTAGATCATACATGTTTCCTATGCGCTAAGATTGTCACTCGCTCTGTGGCGCCTCGAAACTAAACCCCCCAAAAAAAAAAAAAAACAAAATTTAAACCCAAAAAAAAACATCGTCACGTCGCTCTTGTGCACATAGCTTCATACATGTTTCCCTATTGCCGCCTAGATCGTCCACGTCGCCCTTGGTTTGAGGGCCCTAGATCGTCCACGTCGCCCTGTGCGCCTAGATCGTCCACGTCGCCCTGTGCGCCTAGATCGTCCACGTCGCCCTGTGCGCCTAGATCGTCCACGTCGCCCTGTGCGCCTAGATCGTGCACGTCGCCCTGTGCGCCTAGATCGTCCACGTCGCCCTGTGCGCCTAGATCGTGCAACGTCACCCTTGAGCGACTAGATCGTTGCACGTAGCTGTGCGCCTAGATCGTCCACGTTCGCACTGTGCGCCTTGATCGTCCACGTCGAATGTGCCCTAGATCGTCCCGTCGCCCCTGTGCGCCTAGTATTCGTCCACGTCGCCCTGTGAGCTAGATTCGTCCAATCGGGGGGGGGCGGGGGGCCTGTGACGCTAGACGTCCACGTCGCCCTCTGCGCCTAGATCGTTCACGTCGCCCAGTGAGCCGAGATCGTTCACGTCGCCCTGTGCGCCTAGATCGTCCACGTCGCCCTGTGCGCCTAGATCGTCCACGTCGCCCTATATTCTTTATCCATAAGTAGCAGATAATGTGTTATTAGAGAGGTCTGTGATGTTTGCATTGCTATATGGAATTCTTATGCTTGAAATCCTTTCCCCAAAACACTTATTTAAGAGGGAGTTTGTGCGCTATTTCCAGATTTGAAAACTGCAAACAGCACCAAATACGGAATGGGAAGAGGAACAAAAACGTAACTTACGACCATGCTACCTGCATGACTGAGAAGAAACTTTCAGGCTGCTGGAAATTTACAGGGGTGTTCCCCAAACACTTTTCCGATTAGGGCTGCCACTTCCTGTTCAGGCTGGGGCCGCTTCTACAGCCTTAGGCTCCCACTTCCTGTTCAGGCTGTGGCCGCTTCTACAGCCTCAGGCTCCCACTTTCTGTTCAGGCTGTGGGCAGTTCTACAGCTTCAGGTTCTCACTTCCTGTTCAGGCTGTGGGCAGTTCTTCGGTAACCCAGGGAAGCTTGTGTACACAATCAGGAGATGAGAACTGCTCTAACTCTAGATGGAAGCAAAATCAGAACAGCAATGTATTTGATAATAGTCTTTATTTACCTTTACAAGTTTAAAGCCAATGAATTTTGTGAGAAGACCCCTTTAAGTGAAGAGAAAAGCACATATGCATGTATTTTTCCGCTATTTGTCTTTGGGGAGTTTCGAGCGTTCATTTGATTTCTACTTTTCTTCCTAAAGGGGCAGCACAAGAAAGCGATCAACAGTCTTCACCTCATGGCCGCCTTACAGGGACCTCATTCACCAACACAACAAATCATGAGTCAAGGGAGTCTAGAGCTGCAGAGGTCCCTCATCCAGCTCGCCGCCTGCCATTTTGCCCTTGGAGAGTATAAGGTCAGACACCGAGACTTTGGACTATGGAAACTTCTGACTCTCCAGAAAGTAATAAAAACGCCTTAAAAATTCTCTAACTCATTATTCTGCATTTGGCAAATTTTGGTTCCTAATTGACCTAAAACGGGGAAGGTTTATTCTGATTTCCTGTCAGAGAGAGTGAGAAAAACCTGCAGATGGGGCTTTATAAAGAGGGGAGGGAGAAACCTGCAGATGGTGCTTTATATAGAGGGAGGTAGAAACCTGCAGATGGGGCTTGATATAGAGGGGAGGGAGAAACCTGCATATGGGGCTTTATGAAGAAGGGAGGGAGAAACCTGCAGATGGGGCTTTATATAGAAGGGAGGGAGAAACCTGCAGATGGGGCTTTATATAGAGGGGAGAAAAACCAGCGGATGGGGCTTTATATAGAGGGGAGGGAGAAACCTGCAGATAGGGCTTTATATAGAGGGAGGGAGAAACCTGCAGATGGGGCTTTATATAGAGGGGATGGAAACTTCTGGTTTCAGCTGTATAGGTAAACGGTCTAGCCGTAAGACTTTGTTGCCTATAGCAACCAACCAGAGCTCAGATTTCATTTTCTCAGAGCACTATATGAAATAAAAGCTGGGCTCTGATTGGTCGCTATGGGCTCTGGTTGGTGGCTGTGAGCTCTGATTGGGTGGCTGTGAGCTCTGATTGGGTGGCTGTGGGCTCTGATTGGGTGGCTGTGGGCTCTGATTGGGTGGCTGTGGGCTCTGATTGGGGGGCTGTGGGCTCTGATTGGGCGGTGGTGGGCCTCTGATTGGGCGGTGGTGGGCCTGATTTTGGCGCTGTGGGGCTCTGATTGGGTGGCTGTGGGCTCTGATTGGCGGCTGTGGGCTCTGATTGGTGGCTGTGGGCTCTGATTGGTTGCTATGGGCAACAAAGACAGTCTTGCTGCTAGACCGTTTTCATACATAAGGCCCGGTGTGTCTTGTACAATTATATATTTGGCTTTGTGCTGTGAGGTTCCTTTTAGCGCTGTTCTTGCTGACAAACATGATCGGACTCTGACCGACTCCATTCAGATCAGCGAGGTCCCTCACATCTATTTGGATGAGCTGAGGAGCAGTCCTGTCACAGCTCTGTTATAAATCGGAACAAAGCCGCCTGGTCTCACACATTCTTCATATCCATGAGGAGGAGTCGCCATTCCAAATGCTTCCCCCAACACCCAAAAAAATACGTCACTGTAATGAGCTTCCAACAAATCAACGGTGATGATTCAATTTAACCTTCTCTTCCTTATAGCTGACGTGTGAAAAAGTCCTGGAGGTGATGAATTTCATCGTACCCCCGCCGCAAGAAGGGTCCAAGACGAGAGAGGAACAGGCGAAGTTGAAGCCGAAATTTCGAAAAGGTATTTGTGCATAGTTGTACCACCAGATATAACGCGCTCAAATGTTGAGCTCTGTCCCCGGCTGTGTTCTGTACCATCACTAATTCAACCTTCAAAAGGTTCGTCAGAGATGTTCCATTTCACAATATCGAGGGCCAGATCCCATTCCCAGCACCCCTGCCAAACCACTGATTTCTCCTTGTTAAACCGTGCATAGCCAGGCATTTCCCCTTGTAGTATTTGGGCATTCAGAGTCCTCCAAAACGTGGCTCAGTGTTTAACACTGTAGCCTTGCACCGCTAGGTTCCTGGTTTAAAGTCCCTTCAAGGACACGATCTGCACAGTTTGTATGTTCTCCCCTTGTTTGCTTGCGTTTCCTCTGGGTACTCTGGTTTTTCCCCAACCCTCCAAAACATACAGATACGGAAATCTGGAATTTTAAACTGTGAGCCCCAATGGAGCAGTGGACCAATGTGAATAATGAGGAGCTTTGTACAGCGCTATGGAGTATAACAGTGATATACAAATGAATGCACTGGAATCCCTTCCTAGAGCAGTGACCTTCTCAAAGAAAATTCCACGTCTCAGCGAAAATCTGTTAGAACCCATTTTGTCTATATACCTTTATATCCTGCCACCCTCCATGTGCCGTCTCACATGTTCATCATTTGTGACATCATATCTGCAGACTGGTTCCTATTTGCATTTTAGGCTGTGACCTCAAGCTGTTGCCTTGCACTAGTAAATCTGTGATGCCTTACTGTCTCCAGCTCTTGTTGGCAAGTATCAAGGTGAGTGACTGCTTACACATTAAAGGGGCTCCAATCCCTGCTGTTTAACCCTTTAGATGGCGCAAAGTCTAAATGAATGAGGAACAATGCTGCGCACCATTCTTCACTCCGATCGCCCCTGCAGTGAGATCACGGGGAGCCTATCTGTTACCATGGCAGCTGGAAGCCTAATGAAGCCGCCATGTCAGCGTTTCTATTACTTCCTGCCTCAGACAGGTAGAAATAGAACGGTCATCTTGGTACACCCTTCAGTATTATTTACATAATGCAGAAGGGTGTACAAGCAATCGCTCCCCTTAGTGGTCAAGTACCTCAGGATGACTGAATGGTCAAGTAAAAAAAAAAAAAAAGTTCAAATCACCTCCCTTTTGCCATTTTACTATTATATTCTATGGTACAGTCAATGAAAAATAGAGAATCCCTATTAAAATATACCTTTTATTATTATATCTCTAAAAGAAAGTCTAAGTCACTAATAATAATAATAATAATCTTTATTTCTATAGCGCCAACATATTCCGCAGCACTTTACAAATTCAAGGGTAAAGGTCCAGACATTACACATTAAAAGTACTTACAGATGAGACACGCGGTGTGAGGGCCCTGCTCGTGAGAGCTTACAATCTATTAGGGTGTATGGGTGAAACATACGGTAAGAAGTGCCAAGTTTACAATTGGCCGGCCATGTTTCATAAATAGGGGGTGGTTTACATGAAAAATGGATGAACCTGCCACCCTGACTGTACATCTATATACAGATAAGTGCCTGTGAGTGCCCAAGTGCAGGGAGTGACAGATGTGTGTGATAGCAGTTAGGGATCTTGGTGGGCCAGACCGAGAAGATGTATCCAAAAATAATACAAAATTTAAAACGCCAGAAGGAGGGTAGGTTCTAATGGAATAAGGACAGATAGTCCCTTAAAGAGGAGGCGGAGAAATCGCCCCGACAAGGGCAGCCCCACCTATCGATGGCTCACCTTGTCAATCCCTACTCAACTCCCTGAAGTCACTTAAACATAGGCTACCAAACACAAAGTGATAAACCAGCAGTAAACCAAATATGTCTTCTTGATCCCCAATATACAATGAGAATCAAGGTACGACCTTATCACTGTTCTGAATCCAAATCCCGACGCGTGTCTCTCCCATCTATCATCAGGGGACAATCATAAATACGAGTAGCTCCATGAAGTGATACCGTGAATGTTGAGGGTACTCCCAGATAATGTGGCCGCTGTAAAGTACCTGGTCAACGACCCGAGTGGCCGGTCGACGCCGCCCCCCCCCCCCCCATCACCCCTGGCTTGCGGCCAATGACACGCACCCCGGCTTGCGGGCAACGACACCATTCGAAAGTTCATCTTGGTCCGTTAAAAAAAAAAAAAAAAAAACTCCTGTGTCTATGTGGATGGAAAAATACAAACATTATGGCTCTTGGAAGCGGGGAGGAAAAAAAACCTAAGAGCCAGAAAACTGTGACCAGCTGTCGTTGAGGGGAGGAGGGGGGGGGGTATAAAAGCTAGCCCAGCGCGGACTGTCCTATTGCTTGCCACATAGCTACACG
The DNA here is from genome assembly GCA_025379985.1 of Phyllomedusa bahiana. Taxonomy (NCBI): domain Eukaryota; kingdom Metazoa; phylum Chordata; class Amphibia; order Anura; family Hylidae; genus Phyllomedusa; species Phyllomedusa bahiana. The sequence goes on along the minus strand of JAODAL010010491.1, from coordinate 78,658 downwards.
TAGCTTGACTAAGCGAGATGAGAGTATTGTCAGTGGAGGTCATGCTTTCTATGTACCGCCTGGTATCTTAACCTGTAATCTAGCACACATAGGGGCAGATGTATCAAGGCATTTGCGCCAGGATACTGGCTCAATTTGCGCCCAAAATAATGTCTTACGAGCTTTTCGTCACCTTTACTATGTGTTTTTAGTCCGTTTCAGATGCTTCTGTGCCTTGTCCGACAAAGGGGTGTGGCCTCGTAAAGAGGGTGTGGTTTCGTGGGGAAAGGGGTGTGGCTTAAATTTGACCCAAAAAAATGCTACAGAATTTGGTTTGCGACAGTTTCTGGCATAAATGTAAGCCAACTTAATTGTGGTACAAAGTTAGACTAGACGGTTCTAACCTGCACCAGATTTATCAACACTGTGATCAATGTGGCGCATTGTAAGACTGTCTAGTCTAAGGGGATGTTCTTACGATGTTTTTCAGATCCGTTTTTTTTGGGACCCAAGATGGATCCAAAAAACGTATCTAACAATGGGCAGTTTGATTTACATTGGTTTCAATGTAAAACACGCATCTTCGTTCAGAACAGAGTGATCGCTGCGTTTACTTGCGTCTTTTCGATGCGCTTTTCGGATCCGTTCTAAGAATTGACATGTCAATTCTGCTCTTGTTTTACGCAAGAGCAGAATTGGAAACAATGGAGTGCGATTTTGGAGCCTGAAAAACGGATCCAAAAGCGCAACATACTTTTGGGTACGTTTTGGATGCGCAGCCGAAAAACGCATCCAAGAAACACATTGGATTAAAATTTGAAGTGTAATACACTAAATCAGCCGCTAGAGGTCTCATTTGATCTAGAAGAACTGTTTGAACTTTAGTAACCTAATGACCCACTAGAGGGCGCTTCCAGAATTTTATATGTGTTTAATCTTATAAATCGCTTTTTATAGGTATTGAATTAGTATGACATGGGTGTTTAATACACTTATTAGTTAAAACGTCTATAATTTTTATAATGTTTTAGATAAATTGTTTATTATAGAATGTTGAGTGGTTTCAGTATAATATTAAAACCTAAATATCTAAAACATTACATTTATTATTAAAAACTTCTATAATTTCTATAAACACCCATTATATGCTAAAAAACGACTTTTATATAATTCAATATATAAAAAGTGATGTATAAGATTAAACACATGTAAAATGCTTTCCGTTATTGCGCCCTTAATTAGGCTTTGTAAGAAACACATGTAAAATGCTTTCAGTAATAGCGCCCTCTATTGGGCTTCATAGGAAACACATGTAAAATGCTTGCAGTTATAGCGCCCTCTATTAGGCTTAGTAGGAAACACAGTAAATCTTCCATAAGCGCCCTCTATTAGGCTTCATAGAAACACAGTAAAATGCTTGCTGTTATAGCGCCCTCTATTAGGCTTAGTAGGAAACACATGTAAAATGCTTGCATTTATAGCGCCCTCTATTAGGCATCTTCTTACACTACAACTTAAGTGAAAATCTAGGTCATTAGGTTACTAAAGTTCAAACAGTTCTTTCGATCAAATGAGACCTCTAGGGGCCGATTTAGTGTATTACATACCTTTTACATATATACATACATACATATGTAAGGTTAAAGTATATTACTTAAGATTCTATCTTTTCTAACAACGACCTGAGTATATATATATATATATATATATATATATATTAAATATAAAATAAATATATATTAATAAAAACGGATCCGAAAAACGCATCCAAAAAAGCATCAGCTGCTGCGTTTTTGGATGCAGTTTATCAAATGTGTTTTTCTTCTAGTGAAAAACAGATCCAAAACGTCAGGTGAACATATCCTAACTTTTCGTTGTCTAAGAGTTGGACGCTATTGATAAATCTGCCCCATAATGTTTGCTTTTTCTTCCGTAGCTCCGAGCCTTCTCCGATAATAGAGACGACATGGCTCTCGGACATCTGATTGTGCTACTGCAGCAAGACTGGCCCCGGGGAGAGAACCTCTTCCTGAAAGCCATAGGGAAGATTTGCCAGCAAGGGAACTTCCAGTATGAAAACTTCTTCAACTACATAACAAGTAGGTTTATATATTTTTTTATTTTTGACTGTGTAACCAATTATTTGTGTGGATATAAATATACAAACCTTACTGACCTATATCAAAGAACAAAAAACGAAAAAATAGGCACGCATCTCCATTTGCAATTTACATAGACGCTGGTGCACACTGTTGTGACTGCAAAAATCGATTCTCAAAAACAAAATACAGCAGCTCATAGCTGATGCTTAAACTATACGGACATTGGACTAGTGGAACATTTAAAATACATCACTATTATGTTTTATATAGGCACAAAACAAAAGCCTTTTAGTGCACAGTTTGATCAAATTGTGTATGTCCACCTGCATTGTCAAGGTAGGCTCATCAGATCGGTCTGTACTCTGTTTCTCTGTGGGGCCAAAGCCGCCATATTTTAGGTCTGTTCTCCATTTACAATAGTTATAAGGAATTCTTGCAGCCAGGTGGAAGGAGAGCATGGCTAAGGTTCCCCAGTATAGATGAACACAACGCTCCCCTGTACTGGGAACTCCCATAAAAGAGAATGGAGAACACAGCGCTCCCCTGTACTGGGACCTCCCATAGAACAGAATGGAGAAAACAACGTTCACCTGTACTGTGAACTCCCATAGAAGAGAATGGAGAACACAGCGCTCCCCTGTACTGGGAACTCTCCATTCCGTTCTATGGGGGTCCCCCGACGGGGGGCGTTTTTTTTTTTTTCCCCATCCTTTCTATGGGAGTTCCCAATAGGGGGGGGGGCTGTGTTTCCATTCTATTCTATGGGAGTTCCCCGTACAGGTACGCTGTGTTCCCATTCTGTTCTAGGGGGTTCCCCGTAAGGGGAGCCTGTGTCGTCCATTCTGGTTTTTATGGGAGTTCCCAGTACAGGGGGGCGCTGTGTTCTTTATTTATTCTAATGGGAGTTTTCCCCTACAGGGGGCGGGGTTTTTTCCATTCATTCTATGAGAGTTTCCGTACAGGGGGGCCTGTGTCATCCATTCTGTTCTATGGGGGGTTTCCCCCGTAAGGGGGGGCGCTGTTTCTCCATTTGTTTATGAGTTTTTCCGTACGGGGGCGCTGGTTTCCCCTTTTTGTTTTTATGGGAGTTCCCAGTCAGGGGGGCGCGTGTGCCTTCTGTTCTATGGAGTTCCCATACAGGGGGCGCTGTGTTCTTTATTCTATTCTATGGGAGTTCCCAGTACAGGGGGCGCTGTGTTCTCCTTCTATTCTATGAGGTTTTTCCTTACGGGACGCTGTGTCATCCATTCTGTTCTATGGGAGGTTCCCAGTACAGGGGAGCGCTGTGTTTCTCTCCATCCTGTTCTATGGGAGTTCCCAGTACAGAGGAGCACGGTGTACTCTCCATTCTATTCTATGAGAGTTTCCCGATACAGGGGAGAGCTGTGTTCTCTCCATTCTGTTCTATGAGAGTTTCCAGTACAGGGGAGCGCTGTGTTCTCCATTCTATTCTATGGCAGTTTCCCAATACAGGGGGAGCGCTGTGTTCTCCATTCTATTCTATGGGAGTTCCCAGTACAGGGGAGAGCTGTGTTCCCCATTCTGTTCTATGGGAGTTCCCAGTACAAGGGAGCGCTGTGTTCTCTCCATTCTGTTCTATGGGAGTTCCCAGTACAGGGAAGCGCTGTGTTCTCTATTCTATTCTATGGTAGTTTCTCAATACAGGGGGAGCGCTGTGTTCTCCATTGTATTCTATGGGAGTTCCCAGTAAAGGAGAGCGCTGTGTTCTCCATTCTATTCTATGGGAGTTCCCAGTACAGGGGAGCGCTGTGTTCTCCATTCAATTCTATGGGAGTTCCCAGTACAGAGGAGCACTGTGTTCTCCATTCTATTCTATGGGAGTTTCCCGGTACAGGGGAGCGCTGTGTTCTATCCATTCATTTATACCGAAGCGTATACGCCATAAAAACAAAACCACCGCAAACATGGCGCAAGTGGGAAAAAAAAAACGGTCAATGACACTATCAGAATAGAAGCCCTTATTTGTCTATGGAGATGGAAAAGTAAAAAAAAATAGATGGCTCTTTAAAGGCAGGGAGGAAAAAAACGAAGAGGTGTATTATTATGACCAGAGTGTTTAAAGGGTCTGATTCTATAGCAGTATGTTGTTATGGCGCCATAGAATAAGTCATGTGCTTGGTGTCCAGTACCATTCTGTCTCCTGCTCTAATTCGGGATCGGAGCAGCCTCAGATCCTGCCTGTTTATTGCCACTGTCAAGAGATTCCAGAGTCTGTTCATAAGGGGAAACCCCTGATGACCCCCTGGTTCCATAGTTCCTCTTTGGAGGGGTTATTTCAATGTATTGGTCATGTGACACATCTCGGTGGCCACGTGGATCGGTCATGTGACACATCTCGGTGGCAATGTGACACATCTCGGTGGCCACGACGATGTGAAATCGGTCATGTGACACATCTCGGTGGCCACGTGGATCGGCCATGTGACACATCTCGGTGGCCACGGGATCGGCCATGTGACACATCTCGGTGGCCACGTGGAATCGGTCATGTGACACATCTCGTGGCTCGGATCATGTGACACAATCTCGGTGGCCACGTGGACCGGTCATGTGACACATCTCGTGGCCACGAAAAGATCGGTCATGTGACACATCTCGGTGGCCATCGTGACACATCTCGGTGGCCACGAGGATCGACATTGTGACACATCTCGTGGCCACGAGGATCGTCAGTGACACATCTCGGTGGCCACGAGGATCGGTCATGTGACACCATTCGTGCACAGACCGATCGCCGATGGACATTCGGTCCCTGTGACACATCTCGGTGGCCACGAGGATCGGCCTTGTGACACATCTCGGTGGCCACGAGGATCGATCTTGTGACACATCTCGGTGGCCACGAGGATCGGTCATGTGACACATCTCGGTGGCCATGTGACACATCTCGGTGGCCATGTGACACATCTCGGTGGCCACGTGGATCGGTCATGTGACACATCTCGTGGGCCACGAGGATCGGGTCTTGTGACACATCTCGGTGGGCCACGTGGATCGTCATGTGACACATCTCGGTGGCCACGAGGATCGGTCATGTGACACATCTCGGTGGCCATGTGACACATCTCGGTGGCCACGAGGATCGGTCATGTGACACATCTCGGTGTCAACGATGATCGGTCATGTGTCACATCTCGGTGTCCACGAGGATCGGTCATGTGACACATCTCGGTGGCCACGAGGATCGGTCATGTGACACATCTCGGTGGCCACGTGGATCGATCTTGTGACACATCTCGGTGGCCACGTGGATCGGTCATGTGACACATCTCGGTGGCCACGAGGATCGGTCATGTGACACATCTCGGTGGCCACGAGGATCGGTCATGTGACACATCTCGGTGGGCCACGAGGATCGGTCATGTGACACATCTCGGTGGCCACGTGGATCGGTCATGTGATACTGTAGCCAATCCCAGTGGTCACATGACGGCCATACAGAAGGAGACTGCTGATTGGTTGCAGCATTATGTAATCAATGATTGTGATGTCATCGATGCAGACCTAGAACCGAGCAAGTTTCTGTGGCGAGTTGGGTTTTTTTGGGGGGGAGGGAGGGCAGCAGACTTTTTTTTTTTAAAAGGACAACTCCTTCAGTTTACCTTCCTGATGTACACTGAACAGCCCTCTGCTATAGATGTATCTCACATCCTCTTGTGTACTGGTTTCTTACATCTGTCCCGTACCCGATTTTGTCTGCAGACATCGACATGCTGGAAGAGTTTGCCTATTTACGGACGCAAGAAGGGGGTAAGATTCACTTGGAACTGATCCCAAATCAAGGAGTGCTGCTCAAGTGAGTGCCTATCATTACTCTTCTGTTGCTTTAAATGGGTTATCTGACACTTGTGGAGCAGGGTGGGTTATGGGGAGCAGCAGAAGTAATAAAATACCCAAAAAATCCTCTACTGGCTTCTTCGGTGTCCTGATTACACAGCATGGAAGCTCCGGAAGGTGCCCCGGTCTTTGCTACTAGCGGCCACCGCATGACTGCAGCCAATCAGCAGTCAAGCATTATACTACTGTCATCACTGTTCAGCAATGGGAGCCATGATGCCAATAGTGTGTAATAGTGTATTCTATGTAATGACTGGGGTGACCGCCGGGGCCTCTGTGCTGGATCTCTGGGGACTAGAGAGGTTAATAGAGGGTTATTTTTGTATTGATTATATAATTAATAGTAGATAAGCCCTTTATTGAATCTTATTTCAAATGTACAGTGCGGTTGATTGACCTAAAATTTCCTAGATTAGTACATGAATGACATTGGTTATGTTTTTAACAAACGGTCCCCTCCGAGCTCCCCTGTTCCCCATCCGACCTCAACCTTGGTTCCTCACCCAGCCCTCGTCTCGGCTTCCTCGTATTGGACCACCCGGCCCCTCTCGGCTTCCTTCCTGGCTCCCCCCGTCACCCCTCCCCTTCGTCCGGTTTTCCCCCGGCCCCTCGTCTCGGCTTCCTCGTCCTGGCTCCCCCGGCCCCTCGTCTCGGCTTCCTCCTCCAGGCTCCCTCGTCGTCGCGGCTCCCTCCTCCTCCAGGCTCCCTCGTCGTCGCGGCTCCCTCCTCCAGGCTCCCTCCTCAGGCTCCCTCGTCGTCGCGGCTCCCTCCTCCAGGCTCCCCCTCAGGCTCCCTCGTCTCGCGGCTCCCCCCTCCGGCTCCCCCCTCCGGCCCCTCGTCTCGGGCTCCCTCCTCCAGGCTCCCCCGTCGCGCTCCCTCGTCGTCGCGTCTCCTCGTCTCGCGCTCCCCTCCAGGCCCCTCGTCGTCGCGGCTCCCCTCCTCCAGGCTCCCTCGTCGTCGCGGCTCCCTCCTCCAGGCTCCCTCGTCGTCGCGGCTCCCTCCTCCAGGCTCCCTCGTCGTCGCGGCTCCCTCCTCCAGGCTCCCTCGTCGTCGCGGCTCCCTCCTCCAGGCTCCCTCGTCGTCGCGGCTCCCTCCTCCAGGCTCCCTCGGCTCGGCGTCGGCTCCCTCCTCCAGGCTCCTCGCTCGGTCGCGGCTCCCTCCTCCTCCTCCTCCTCCAGGCTCCCTCGGCTCGGCGTCGCGGCTCCCTCCCTCCTCCCTCCAGGCTCCCTCGCTCGGCGTCGCGGCTCCCTCCTCCTCCTCCTCTCCAGGCTCCCTGGGTCGCGTCGCGGCTCCCCCTCCTCCTCCTCCTCCAGGCTCCCTCGTCGTCGCGGCTCCCTCCTCCTCTCCCCTAGGCTCCCTCGGCTCGGCGTCGCGGCTCCCTCCTCCTCCTCCCAGGCACCCTCGGCTCGGCGTCGCGGCTCCCTCCTCCTCCTCCTCAGCTCCCTCTCTCGCGCTCCCTCCTCCTCCTCCAGGCTCCTCGGCCCCTCGTCGCGGCTCCCTCCCCTCCTCCTCCTGCCCTCTCTCGCGGCTCCCCCTCCTCCGGCTCCCTCGTCGTGGGCTTCCTCCAGCTCCCTGTCGTCCGCTCCCTCCTCCTCTCCTCCTCCAGGCTCCCTCGCTCGTCGTCGGGGCTCCCTCTCCTCTCCTCAGCTCCTGCCGGGGGCTCCCTCGCCTCCTCCAGTCCCTCGTCGTCGTGGCTCCCTCCTCCTCCTCCTCCAGGCTCCCTCGTCGTCGCGGCTCCCTCCACCTCCTCCTCCTCCTCCTCCAGGCTCCTCTGTCCCCTTCCTCCTCCTCCTCCTCCTCCTCCTCCAGGCTCCCTCGTCGTCGCCTCCCCCTCCTCCTCCTCCTCCAGGCTCCCTCGTCGTCGCGGCTCCCTCCTCCTCCTCCTCCAGGCTCCCTCGTCGTCGCGGCTTCCTCCAGGCTCCCTCGTCGTCGCGGCTCCCTCCTTTCCTCCTCCTGTCCCTCGTCGTCGCGGCTTCCTCCTCCTTCTCCTCCTCCTCCTCCTCCTCCTGTCCCTCGTCGTCGCCTCCTCCTCCTCCTCCTGTCCCTCGTCCTCCTCCTCCTCCTCCTCCTCCTGTCCCTCGTCGTCGCGGCTCCCTCCTCTTCCTCCCCCTGGCTCCCGCGTCGTCGCGGCTTCCTCCTCCTCCTTCTCCACCTCCTCCTCCTCCTCCTGGCTCCCTCGTCGTCCTCCTCCCTCCTCCTCCTCCTGGCTCCCTCGTCGCAGGCTCCCTCCTCCTCCCCTGGCTCCTCGCGTCGCGGCTCCCTCCTCCTCCTCCTCCTGGCCCCCCGTCGTCGCGCTCCCTCCTCCTCCTCCCTGGCTCCTCTGTCCCCTTCCTCCTCCTCCTCCTCCTCCAGGCTCCTCTGTCCCCTTCCTCCTCCTCCTCCTCCTCCTCCAGGCTCCTCTGTCCCCTTCCTCCTCCTCCTCCTCCTCCTCCTCCTCCAGGCTCCTCTGCCCCCCTCCTCCTCCTCCTCCTCCTCCAGGCTCCCTCGTCGTCGCGGCTCCCTCCTCCTCCTCCCCCAGGCTCCCCTCGTCGCGGCTCCTCCTCCCACTCCCTCCTCGCGGCCCCCTCCTCTCCTCCTCCAGGCTCCCTCGTCGTCGCGGCTCCCTCCTCCTCCAGCTCCCTCTCGTCGCGGCTCCCTCCTCTCCTCCGCCCTCGTCGTCGCGCTCCCTCCTCCTCCTCCTCCAGGCTCCCTCGTCGTCGCGGCTACCTCCTCCTCCTCCTCCAGCCCCCTCTCTCGGCTCCCTCTCCTCCCCCTCAGGCTCCCTCTCGTCGCGGTCCCTCTCCTCCTCCTCAGGCTCCCTCGTCGTCGCGGCTCCTCCTCCTCCTCCTTCCCCCTCTCGTCGCGGCTCCTCCTCCTCCTCCTCCAGGCTCCCTCGTCGTCGCGGCTCCTCTCCTCCAGGCTCCCTCGTCGTCGCGCTCCCTCCTCCAGGCTCCCTCGTCGTCGCGGCCCCTCCCTCCAGGCTCCCCTCGTCGTCGCGCTCCTCCTCTCCTCCTCCAGGCTCCCTCGTCCTCGTCTCCCTCCTCCTCCTCCTCGGCTCCCTCGTCGTCGCGGCTCCCTCCTCCTCTCAGGCTCCTCTCGTCGCGCTCCCTCCCCTCCTCCTCCAGGCTCCCTCGTCGTCGCGGCTCCCTCCTCCTCCTCCTCCCGGCTCCCTCGTCGTCGCGGCTCCCTCCTCCTCCTCCTCCAGGCTCCCTCGTCGTCGCGGCTCCCTCCTCCTCCTCCCCAGGCTCCTCTCGTCCGCTCCCCCTCCTCCTCTCCAGGCTCCCTCTTCGTCGCGGCTCCCTCCTCCTCCTCCTCCAGCTCCCTCCGTCGCTCCTCCTCCTCCCAGGCTCCCTCTCCTCCGCGGCTCCCTCTTCGTCCGGCTCCCTCCTCCTCCTCCAGGCTCCTCCTCCTCCAGGCTCCCTCCTCCCCTCCGGTCCCTCTTTCGCGGCTCCTCCTCCTCCTCTCCAGGCTCTCGTCGTCGCGGCTCCCTCCTCCTCCAGGCTCCCTCGTCGTCGCGGCTCCCTCCTCCTCCAGTCCCTCGGCTGCGCTCCCTCCTCCTCAGGCTCCTCGTCGTCGCGGCTCCCTCCTCCTCCAGGCTCCCTCGGCTCGGCGTCGCGGCTCCCTCCTCCTCCCTCCTCCAGGCTCCCTCGTCGTCGCGGCTCCCCCTCCTCCTCCTCCAGCTCCTGTCGCCCTCCCTCCCTCAGCTCCCTCGTCGTCGCTGCTCCTCCTCCTCCTCCTCCAGGCTCCCCCGGCCCCTCGTCGCGGCTCCCTCCTCCTCCTCCTCCTGGCTCCCTCGTCGCGGCCTCTCCTCTCTCCGGGCTCCCTCGCGCGGCTCCCTCCTCCTCCTCCTCCAGCTCCCTCGTCGTCGCGGCTCCCTCCTCCTCCAGGCTCCCTCGGCTCGTCGCCGCGGCTCCCCTCCTCCTCCTCCTCCAGGCTCCCTCGCCGTCGCGGCTCCCTCCTCCTCCTCCTCCAGGCTCCCTCGTCGTCGTGGCTCCCTCCTCCTCCTCCTCCTCCTGGCTCCCTCGTCGTCGCGGCTCCCTCCCTCCTCCTCCTCCAGGCTCCCTCGTCGTCGCGGCTCCGTCCCTCCTCCAGTCCTCGTCCGCGGCTCCCTCCTCCTCCCCTCCTCCAGGCTCCCTCGTCGTCGCGACTCCCTCCTCCCCCTCAGGCTCCCTCGTCGTCGCGGCTCCCTCCTCCTCTCCTCCAGGCTCCATCGTCGTCGCGGCTCCCTCCTCCTCCTCCCCCCAGGCTCCCTCGTCGTCGCGGCTCCCTCCTCCTCCTCCAGGCTCCCTCGTCGTCGCGGCTCCCTCCTCCTCCTCCTGGCTCCCTCGTCGTCGCGGCTCCCTCCTCCTCCTCCTCCTCCAGGCTCCCTCGTCGTCGCGGCTCCCTCCTCCTCCTCCTCCTAGGCTCCCTCGGCTCGGCGTCGCGGCTCCCTCCTCCTCCTCCTGGCTCCCTCGTCGTCGCGGCTCCCTCCTCCTCCTCCTCCAGGCTCCTCGGTCCCCTTCCTCCTCCTCCTCCAGGCTCCCCCGGCCCCTCTTCGCGGCTTTCTCCTCCAAGCTCCTCTGTCCGTGGCTGATTTCTAATGGAAATAAAACGATTGGGTGTTGAAATTCAACTCGCTGATCCTTCTCCCCGTCGGCATGTATCCAGGGAAAGTTGGGAGGCCCCCATATATTAAGCTGTTGGACGATCCCACCGAGGTCAGGGGGTTTGGCCGACACTTGTCTGATATTTAAGATCCCATATACGAGGAACCTGAGACCACCCGTGTCGGCGGGCGGCCGCGCGGCCACTTCTGCTGTTAGGATGTATGTTTTTCACTGTAGTGTTTTGCAGCGGAGGATGAGTTATTGCTGTTTGCTGTTTTTGAAGGAGCTCTAGCACTACCCTGGGGTTGCTGCAGCAGGAGTTCATGCCTGTCCTACAGGCCAGCCTAGCAGCCAGTGACAGGTACTCCGTCCACCAAGCCTGCTCATGATGTGCTGTGTCCGTCCACCTCTCACAGCCCCATAGTGTTTGATGTACAATAATTTGCCCATATATTCTTTTTTAATTTCAGTTTCTTGTTCTCCATTTGAGTGTAAATTTGTCACATTCAGCATTTTTTTCCCCATGAGTGACTGGTGTTTGCTGTCCGCTGGCCACTTCTACATCCCACAAGACGATGATATCAGTCGCCCATTGACTATATGTGGACACCGCCTTTGTATATGCACAAAAATTGGTTCCGTTTCTTTGGGGGGAGATTATATCTGGGGGGTCTTGTGTTTTTTGTTTTTTTTCTCCTTTTAGTTAGAACTTGCTTCTAGGTACCCAATAGTGTCAGTAATTTTGCTTACCTGCAGCTGAATACAGCATCTCTCACTGCTGCCCCTGGGTCATGTGACCTGCAGCTGAATACAGGATTTCTCACTGCTGCCACTGGCTCATGTGACCTGCAGCTGAATACAGGATCACTCACTGCTGCCACTGGCTCATGTGACCTGCAGCTGAATATAGGATTTCTCACTGCTGCCACTGGGGTCATGAGACCTGCAGCTGAATACAGGATTTCTCACTGCTGCCCCTGGGTCATGTGACCTGCAGCGGAATCCAGGATCTCTCACTGCTGCCACTGGTTCATGTGACCTGCAGCTGAATACAGGATCTCTCACTGCTGCCCCTGGGTTCATGTGACCTGCAGCTGAATACAGGATTTCTCACTGCTGCCCCTGGGTTATGTGACCTGCAGCTGAATACAGGATTTCTCACTGCTGCCCCTGGGTTATGTGACCTGCAGCTGAATACAGGATTTCTCACTGCTGCCCCTGGGTTATGTGACCTGCAGCTGAATACAGGATTTCTCACTGCTGCCCTGGCCTATGTGACCTGCAGCTTATACAGGATTTCTCACTGCTGCCCCTGGCTTATGTGACCTGCAGCTGATACAGGATTTCTCACTGCTGTCCCTGGTCATGTGACCTGCAGCTAAATACAGGGTTTCTCACTGCTGCCACTGACTCATGTAACCTGCAGCTGAAATCAGGATTTCTCACTGCTGCCCCTGGGTCATGTCACCTGCAGCTGAATACAGGATTTCTCACTGCTGCCACTGACTCATGTGACCTGCAGCTGAAATCAGGATTTCTCACTGCTACCACTGGGTCATGTGACCTGCAGCTGAATACAGGATTTCTCACTGCTGCCCCTGGGTCATGTGACCTGCAGCTGAATACAGGATCTCTCAGCTGCCACTGGTCATGTGACCTGCAGCTAAATACAGGATTTCTCACTGCTGTCACTGGGTCATGTGACCTGCAGCTGAATACAGGATTTCTCACTGCTGCCACTGGAGTCATGAGACCTGCAGCTGAATACAGGATTTCTCACTGCTGCCACTGAGTCATGGGACCTGCAGCTGAATACAGGATTTCTCACTGCTGCCACTGGCTCATGTGACCTGCAGCTGAATACAGGATTTCTCACTGCTGCCCCTGGGTCATGTGACCTGCACTCTGAGCAGTATGACTGTGAGACCCGGAAGTGAATCTCTCTCTGCTTCCCTATGGGAGGCGCAATGTCAGTCTGTAGGACTTCCTGTCGGCATCAAAAGCACAGTGTCTATCAGCCAATCGGAGAGCAGGTCATGTGACCTAACAGACTGTTGCATCAGCTAGAAATCCTGTATTCAGCTGCAGGTAAGGAAAGTTACTACAGTGTACTTAAAGGCAATTTTTAATGAGCTAAGGAGGGGAGGGATTGTTGCAGACTTCAAAATCCATGTGAAAATCTGACTGGGAAACCATGCCGTGTAGACAAGCTCTTAAAGGACCATTCCAAGAGCTCGTCTACACGCGGCATGGTTTTACAGTCAGATTTTCACACGGATTTTGAAGTCAGCAACAATCCGACTGTAAACCATCCCCCGTACACCTCAATGGAAAATCCGAGCTGTAGTCTACACGGCTCTCATCTGCCAAGGACGGATTTCAAAGCCAATGGATCCATCGGATTTACAGCAGAAAATCTTCTGCCGAATCCGGACTCCGACCGCAAAATCCGCCCCCCCCAAAAAACTAAAGCCTTTGAAGTTTGTTCAGAATTGCACAGGATTTATTGCTAAGCATTAGCTTACATAAGAGGCCTAGGTAATTATCCACTGCAATCACATAAGCCTGCCTTTGGGGGCGCTCACATGGGGCGGAAGTGCCGCTGAGTCTCCACTGGTCATTCTGCACCAAATTTGCAGATTTTAATGCAAATATGTAAATTTAAAAAAAAAATTCTATGGGTGAAAAAATGTAGCCAACTCCACAATAAACTTTCATTGCAGATTTGTTGTGGATCTTGACTTCCCTATCGCCGTCCGTGGGGGAAGGGGCACCGTAAATTGACATTAGGCAGATTCGGAAGCTGGACTGCAGGTCTCCTGATAAGTTAAATGGACCATCCAAACTTTTGTTAAAGGGGCACGACCATCCAAACTTTGGTTAAAGGGACACGACCATCCAAACTTTGGTTAAAGGGACACGACCATCCAAGCTTTGGTTAAAGGGGCACGACCATCCAAGCTTTGGTTAAAGGGGCACGACCATCCAAACTTTGGTTAAAGGGACACGACCATCCAAACTTTGGTTAAAGGGACACGACCATCCAAACTTTGGTTAAAGGGACGCGACCATCCAAACTTTGGTTAAAGGGACACGACCATCCAAACTTTGGTTAAAGGGACACGACCATCCAAACTGTGGTTAAAGGGGTAGTCAAAACTTTGGTTAAAGGGACACGACCATCCAAACTTGGTTAAAGGGACACGACCATCCAAACTTTGGTTAAAGGGTTAGTCAAAACTTTGGTTAAAGGGTCACGACCATCCAAACTTTGGTTAAAGGGTCACGACCATCCAAACTTTGGTTAAAGGGTCACGACCATCCAAACTTTGGTTAAAGGGACACGACCATCCAAACTTTGGTTAAAGGGACACGACCATCCAAGCTTTGGTTAAGGGGCAAACACATCCAAGCTTTGGTTAAAGGGCACGACCATCAAGCTTTGGTGAAAGGGACACAAAACCATCCAAGCTTTGGTTAAAGGGGCACGACCCTCCACGCTTTGGTTAAAGGGGCACGACCATCCAAGCTTTGGTTAAAACGGACCACGACCATCCAAGCTTTGTAAGGGGCATGACCATCCAAGCTTTGGTTAAGGGGGCACGACCATCCAAGCTTTGGTTAAGGGGCACGACCATCCAAACTTTGGTTAAGGGGCGACGACCATCCAAACTTTGGTTAAAGGGCACGACCATCCAAGCTTTGGTTAAAGGGGCACGACCATCCAAACTTTGGTTAAGGGGGCACGACCATCCAAACTTTGGTTAAGGGGGCACGACCATCCAAACTTTGGTTAAGGGGGCACGACCATCCAAACTTTGGTTAAGGGGGCACGACCATCCAAACTTTGGTTAAGGGGGCACGGCCATCCAAACTTTGGTTAAGGGGCACGACCATCCAAACTTTGGTTAAGGGGCACGACCATCCAACTTTGGTTAAGGGGGCACGACCATCCAAACTTTGGTTAAGGGGGCACGGCCATCCAAACTTTGGTTAAGGGGCACGACCATCCAAACATTGGTTAAGGGGCACGACCATCCAAACTTTGGTTAAAGGGGGCACGACCATCCAAACTTTGGTTAAGGGGCACGGCCATCCAACTTTGGTTAAGGGGGCACGGCCATCCAAACTTTGGTTAAGGGGGCACGGCCATCCAAACTTTGGTTAAGGGGGCACGGCCATCCAAACTTTGGTTAAGGGGGCACGGCCATCCAAACTTTGGTTAAGGGGGCACGGCCATCCAAACTTTGGTTAAAGGGTTAGTCAAAACTTTGGTTAAAGGGGCACGACCATCCAAGCTTTGGTTAAAGGGGCACGACCATCCAAGCTTTGGTTAAAGGGGCACGACCATCCAAGCTTTGGTTAAAGGGACACGACCATCCAAGCTTTTCTTCTCACTTAAAGGGGTGGTCTCACTACGGAGATCATATCACAAGGCATTATAGGAAAGGAGCTGAGAAGCTCAAGCGCCCTCTATTTGATGTAACAAATCCTCAATTCGTTTTTGACCCACTGGGTCTTGGGAAAGCAAAAGGGCTATTTAGCCAAGCCAGCATCACCCATCTGCAGACAGCTGTTTCGGGATGTCTGTCCCTCATCAGTGCAGAGCAGAGCGATACTGGCTTGGCTGCGTGGAAGGCAATGAGTGGCTCAGAAAGGGGAACATCTCTACTTGAGGTGAGGAGAGTTTAGGGTTTTTGGTGTGTAAAGCGAATTGAGGGTTTGTTACATCCAATAGAGGGCGCTTGAGCTTCTCAGCTCCTTTTCCATAATGCCTTGTGATATGCAGATGCTTAGTAGAGGGCAAAAAGGCAATTCAAAACTGCACACACCTATATGGTGCTACCTCAAGGAGAGATGTTCCCCTTACGAAAGTCATAGATTAAAATGAGGGGACCAAAAATCTAAGCATGTCCGTCCTTGGTTACCATTAGCAGTGTGCTGTGGTTTAAGAGAACGGGCCACTGTATGTGTGCTTAGTAACCATGTTGAAGCCCCGGTGGTTACCTATGTCACGAACGGGAACGCGCAGGCAAAGGAGATGCAGTGAACACGTCGTGAGCGGGAACGCGCAGGGGGATGCATGTAGAAGCAGGAGAGTGTGAGAGAGTTCTGGGCAGGTTTTCATTCACGGACTGCAATCAGAGGTGCTGCAGCAGAGAGAGATTGTGTGCAGTCCCACGTAAAAAAATAAAATAAAATGACACAGATCTGCAGTCCCATGTAAACACAGATAAAAGCGTATAGTTTTGTTCTGTAGAGGTGTAATAATCTGCAGGATATGTAGCTGAGACAGAGAAAAAAAATCACCCATCTTTCACACGGCTTATTTGGACGTGGTTTTGAACGAGGTTTTCGGAGTGTTTCTGCTCCCAAAACCTCGCCTGAAACGCGCTTCTTCAGAAGAGGCATTAGGCATGGTTCACCTGGCGGATTTCGGCGCGGGTGCCGCGGCCAAAACCTCGTCCAAACCTCGCGTCTCCCAACGCGGGTTGGGGCGCGGTTTGCGGCGATGTTGTCCCCCATACAAATTAATAGGCAGGGCAAAAACCGCGCCGAGAATCGCGGCCCAACTGCGCACCACCCGCGACACCGCGCGGCCGCCGCGCTGAAGACTCGCTGTCAGAATTGACAGGAGACTTCGAACATACGCCCGGCAAACCCGCGTCGTGTGAATAGTAACGCGGTTTCCCATAGGAAACCATGTAATGAACTGGGGGCGTTTGGGGCGCGATTTAGAGGTGGTTTTGGCCGCGACAACCGCACCGAAACCCACGGCCGAATCCGCCGTGTGAACAGGGCCTTAGAGGCTTTTCTCTGCGAGGTTTTGGACGAGGTTTTCAGCCATACAAATGAATAGTCAGGACAAAAACTGCACCGCAAACGCGCCAAAACTGCACCAAAAACTCGTTTCAAGAATTGACATGACACTTTTTTTCCAAAGAAGCGTGTAAAAGCCTCGTCTTGTGTGAACTACAACAAGATTTTACATAGGAATCAATGAAATGAACAGGGGGCGTTTTGGAAACATTTTGGACACGGTTTTAGGAGAGGAAACACTACGAAAACCTCGTCCAAAACCTCGTCAAATAAGCCGTGTGAAAAAGCCCTTATACTTAGCTTTTCACTTCCAGTGATTCCAATGGCAGCTGAGAACCTCTCCCTTCCCCCGGCTCACACAGAATGAATCCTCATGTGTACACAGTGTGGGGAGTGTCTGCAGAGAGAGAAGATACTCCCTGCTGGGAGGAAAAACACACCCCTCCATTTCACAAGCTCTGCTTGGCAACTAGCACAAAAGGCTGCCAAATGCTTTAGCGAGACAACCCCTTTAATGACTATTATATGACTTTTTTTTCTTTTTTTTTGGATGGTTGTTGTTTTATTTCCATACACATTACTCACTCTGACTTCCCCCTCTGTGAGCCTTGATAGCGCAGCAGTGAGAGGATTGTGTGAGGCTCCTTCCTTCTGGTGTGAGAACTGTAAATATTATCAGTAATATTAAGCTGAAACACTCCACCCCCACCACCACCACCTCCATTTTAGATAATTATATCTTCCTTTCAAGCATTGCTTATGGTCTAGTCTAACTATATATCCCTGTGGAAAAAACAGTGGAGCAATCATTAACATTACCTACTATTTGTAATTAGCGATAAGTAGCAGCTGAAGTCAATTTAAATGATAAAAAAGGTAATATAATTTTTAAAAAATTGCCAGAAATTCCACCCCCCACCCCCACAAAAAAAAAAAAATGAAAGTGTGTTCCAGGAATATTGGTTAAAAAAAAAACACTCCTTTCTGATGGCCATGTCCCTTTAAGATCCTATTGCTGACACTGTCATAGACATAGCAGATTTTACACACCGCTGCTGAAAATCTGCAGCGTATCAGACTCCTGTGAAAGTGCACTCATAAGAGCCTTGACCTAGCGGTCGCCTGTGGTAGTCACACTCGGACAGTACCACGGTAAGTTGTTTTTTTTTTTTTGTTTTTTTTTTAACACAAGGTCATCTTTTTAAATTTTATTTTAGTTTTTTTTTTTCTGAAAAACTCCAGAAAATTCACTTTGTGGTTTACGGTGTCGTGAGAGCTCTTTGTAGCTTCCTCAGCGCATGCGTAGCTGAAGCACGTCACGTCCATGGTGACTAGTGACAGCGGAGATGCTAGCAGTCTCCAGGTTGCGGTGTCGTGATGTATATGAGGGTTCACCATTACTTCATTGTGACTTTAAGTCGTCTGTGCTGCATGAATTATGTGATTTAGAGGGACGTAAAAATCCCCATAGCGATCCAACAAGGCTACGTCGGCCTTAAAGGGTTGTTCCTACCGTAGACTTTGGCCTATCGATAGACTATGCCCACGTCTGGGACTCTCAAAGTTTTCGTTCAGAATGAAGAGCCGTTTGTGCATGCGCAAGACTTTCCATTCTCCTTTATAGGAGTTCCGAGTACAACCGAATACGGCACTCACTGGTAGTTGGAACTCCCATAGAACAGAATGGAGTGGTGCGCAAAGAGTGACCAGCTCTCCATTCTGAGCCGACATTTTCAGGATAGTCTCTACCTCTGCCTGCCCGTCTTCATCCTGTTCTATGGGAGTTCCCAGTACAGGGGAGCGCTGTGTTCTCCATTCCGTTCAATGGGAGTTCCCAGTACAGAGGAGCGCTGTGTTCTCCATTCCGTTCAATGGGAGTTCCCAGTACAGAGGAGCGCTGTGTTCTCCATTCCGTTCAATGGGAGTTCCCAGTACAGAGGAGCGCTGTGTTCTCCATTCCGTTCAATGGGAGTTCCCAGTACAGAGGAGCGCTGTGTTCTCCAGTCGGTACTATGGGAGTTACCAGTACAGGGGAGCGCTGTGTTCTCCAGTCCGTTCTATGGGAGTTCCCATGTACAGAGGAGCGCTGTGTTATCCCATTCGTTCTATGGGAGTTCCCAGTACAGGGAGCGCTGTGTTCTCCATTCCGTTCTATGGGAGTTCCCAGTACAGGGGAGCGCTGTGTTCTCCATTCCGTTCTATGGGAGTTCCCAGTACAGGGGAGCACTGTGTTCTCCATTCTCTTCTATGAGAGTTTCCAGTACAGGTGAACGCTGTGTTCTCCATTCTGTTCTATGGGAGTTCCCAGTACAGGGGAGCGCTGTGTTCTCTCTATTCTCCTCTATGGGAGTTCCCAGTACAGGGAAGTGCTGTTTTCTCCATTCTGTTCTATAGGAGTTCCCAGTACAGGGGAGCGCTATTTGGTCATACTCGGAACTCCCATAGAACAGAATGGAGAGTCATGCGCGTTACCAGCTCTCCATTCTGAGCCGATACTTTCAGGGGCCCGTAGGTGCGGGCACTTATCAGACTAGTATATCCCATCGCTTCGCCATCAAAGTCTATGGTGGGAACACCCCTTTAAGGTACAGCTAGCATAGATATACCATCCTCTACAGGGGTTTTCTGATGTAATGTTAAAGGTATATCATCAACGTCTATCTGATCAGTGGGGGTCCAATCCTTTCCATGTCTAAAATTAGGAGTTTGGCTCCCATTCCAGCCCTACGTGACCCTTCAGTTGGTCTAAGCAGCTGTAGGAAGGGTTAGATCCTCACTGATGGGATATAGATTGGACATGCCGTCCGCGGTTGGGAAGCCCCTTTCATTAAAGCGCCCACATCTCTTAGGTTTTTAATGAAATTCTGATTTGTGCAGACATCACACCGTGACCCGCGGCATCACCAAAGGCGTGAAGGAAGACTTCCGGCTGGCGATGGAACGGCAAGTCTCCCGCTGCACCGAGAACCTCATGGTCGTCTTGCATCGCTTCTGCATCAGTGAAAAGATCTTGCTATTGCAGTGCTTAGCTTAAAGAGGACCTATCACCATCCACCATATGGAGTTCACAGCAGAGAGGACGGAAATGCACCTAAACATGACATTTTAATTATTTTTGGAGGCTAAAGTGCTATAAATCTGGTTATTCTATTGTGAGAGAACCATCTATGATGAGAGAGGCCACCTTGAGATTGGCAGTTCAGCGCATTGTGTCCATATAGGACGGAGGTCGGCTCTCCAGCTGTTGGGAAACTACAACTCCCATCATGCATTTATATAATATAGAACAGTGGGCATGATGGGAGTTGTAGTTTCCCAACAGCTGGAGAGCCGACAACTCCCATCATGCATTTATATAATCTATATTAGTGGGCATGATGGGAGATGTAACTTCCCAACAGCTGGAGAGCCGACAACTCCCATCATGCATTTATATAATCTGTATCAGTGGGCATGATGGGAGATGTAGTTTCCCAACAGCTGGCGAGCCGACAACTCCCATCATGCATTTATATAATCTAGATCAGTGGGCATGATGAAAGATGTAGCTTCCCAACAGCTGGAGAGCCGACAACTCCCATCATGCATTTATATAATCTGTATCAGTGGGCATGATGGGAGATGTAGTTTCCCAACAGCTGGAGAGCCGACAACTCCCATCATGCATTTATATAATCTGTATCAGTGGGCATGATGGGAGATGTAGTTTCCCAACAGCTGGAGAGCCGACAACTCCCATCATGCATTTATATAGTCTGTCTCAGTGGGCATGATGGGAGATGTAGCTTCCCAACAGCTGAAGAGCCGACAACTCCCATCATGCATTTATATAATCTAGATCAGTGGGCATGATGGGAGATGTAGCTTCCCACCAGCTGGAGATCCGACCACTCCCATCATGCATTTATATAGTCTGTCTCAGTGGGCATGATGGGAGATGTAGTTTCCCAACAGCTGGAGAGCCGACAACTCCCATCATGCATTTATATAATCTAGGTCAGTGGGCATGATGGGAGTTGTAGTTTCCCAACAGCTGGAGAGTCTCTTCTTATCAGCAGGCATACAGAGTGTGAAGGACTTTACAGGTAGGTTAATTTATGGTAAGTGCACATGCCAGATGCGTGGCAGAAATCGAAGGGCATTCCGTCAGATTTCTGCTGCGGATTTTCACTTTGCAGCAGCAATTTTCAGTACAGATCAGATTTGATTTCAATGGAGATGATCCACATCTCAGCTGCCTGATGCGGGATCCAAGCATATTTTGCATTGGGCAGTCAATATGTGGATCAGCTACATTGGAAGGGGACGTTCACACGGCATTTTTTTAGATGGATGTTTGGTTCCGTTTTTTGGACCCAGACACACATCTAGCAATGGGCGGTGCGATTTGCATTGCTTTCGATGTAAAACACGCAGCGGCGTTCAGACAATATGGGCCACATGTATTAAATGGTTATGGTCTAAAACTCACTTTTTTGCCCATAGGTTTCTATGGGAGGAAAAAAGTGAGTTTTAGACCAAAACCGTTTCACACATGTGGCCCTATGTGTTTACTTGCGTCTTTCGGATCCATTCAAAGAATTGACGTGTCAGTTCTTGATCCGTTTTACGGAGCAGACACCCTATTTAAAACTATAGGGCGAGTTCCTGCTGCAGCGAAAACGCATCCAAATACGCAGCACACTTTGGGTGTGTTGGACGCGTTTCACGCAGCGCTTTTCAATATGTTTTTCGGATCAAAAACATATCCAAAAACGCCGTGTGAACATCCCCAAACAAGGCTAAGCCAACATGTCGCTAATTTTATTTATTTTTTGCTCACTTTGTAGATTTCACGTCTACAGCAGAAAAGTCAGCGAGTGAATGGGATACAGATATGTGTTTTGTTATGCAGATTCGGCAGCTGGTTCTGTGTCCCAATCCCTCATATGAACATAACCTTATTAGTAAGCCAATTTACATGAATTTAGTAATTTATTGAATTATTCATAGACCATTTTTTTTATGGGGGTTTTTTTATGAAAGTTTGGAAATGGCAGAAAACACCATCACAAATGTGGTGATGCTGAAGAGCTTTTTTTTTTTTTTTAACAATAGGGGGCAATAGGGACCACTTTATAAAGGTTTCAAACTCAACACAAGACAGCAGACTGTGTAATGCAGATAAATTAGATTTAAAAAAATGGATACAAAAGTGTATTAGAATTTAATATTCCAATAAAATGTAAATTATTAGTAAAAGGATACAGTTTTTGAGGGTGACCTAGGCAGATTAACCCCTTACTGACATATGATGCCTGAGACGTAACCACGTCTGTCCGAGGGCACAGCAGGGCATGGTGATTGACAGCTACAATACATAGCAGTACAGTAATGTTGTTGTTTTGCTGAGTGAAGACCTTTATGGGGACCAGTAAAAAAAAAAAAAAAATTGAAAAACCTAAAAAAACACATTCACTACTTTTTACAAATACCAATCACCCCCCCCCCCCCAAAAAAAAAGATTTAAAAAAAAAAAAGTACATATATTTGGTATCGCCCCATGTGCAATGACCTAGCCTATAAACAGGTCATGTTATTTAACCCCTTACTGACACGAAGTATGAGTACGTATTAATGCCGGTAAGCAGCTTTCCAGCGCGGTCCTGCTACATAGGCGTCGGGTGTAAGCAGCAAATTGCAGCTAGCCCTCGGCAGTTACAGCGCGGGATGGTACAGACGCCGTCCCGTGCTGTTTAACCCCTTAGACGCTGCAGCAAGGATGGCCACGGCGACTACATCAATAATGTATTACAATGCATTAGGCGGTATAATTGATGCCCCACCTCCCCCTACTGGTGAAGCGCCCTAGTGGGACTCAAAGTTCAAGTAAAGAAAAAAAAATTGCTTTGAACTTTTTTTTTTTTATATACTTTAAATTTCCCCCCTTTTGCCATTTTGCAAATAAAAATTAAATAAATAATAAAAGTGACCTATTTGGTGTCGCCACATCCAAAAAAGTCCGATCTATTGAAATAAAACATCATTTATCCCGTACGCTGAACACCGGAGAAGAAAAAAATTCCAAATGCCAAAATAGCTTTTTTTGGGGGTCATTTCATGTCCCCTAAAATTTGGAATACATTTGATCAAAAAAGTCGCCTGTATTCCAAACTGGTAGCAATAAAAAGTGCACTTTATCCCGCAAACAATGCCTCTCACTCACGTCCGTAGGTGGAAGTACAAAAAAGTTATTGGTCGCAGAAAATGGCGCCGCAAATTTCAAAACTAGAAAATGTTTGGAATTTTTTTTACGGGAGCAAAACACCGGAAATCTTACATGGGTGTATGGGCGGATGCGAATCAACCTGTAGATTACAGATGATACATCATTTTTAACGGAGAGTGAACACCATAAAAACAAAACTTCCGCAAACATGGCGCAAGTACGGTTTTTTTCATTTTTTGCCCCACTTAAATTTTTTTTTTATTTTTTTTTTTACGGTTTTCCAGTATTGTCTATGGTGCAGTCAATAACAACATGAGAAAGTACATCTTGTCTTGCAACATAAAATCCCTCGTATGTCTACGTAGGTGGTAAAGTCAAAAACATAACTCTGGGAAGGGGAGGAGGGAAAAATTAATGTGACAAAAAAAATAGGCCTCGGCTATTTTTTCCCATACGGAGCTGATTATGATTATGTGCTTGTTTTTTGCCGGATGAATTAACTTTTTTATTGTTGCCACTATGGGGTTCATCTGATGCTTTGATCGCCTTTTCTCAAGGTTTTTTGGAGGCAGGATAAACAAAATGAAGCAATCCTGGTAGTGTGTTTTTTTTTTTTTTTTTACAGCGGTCACTGTGCGATATAAATGGCATGCTAGCGTTACTCAGCATGATGATACAATGCTAGCGGTACCTAATTTGTATACTTTTTAAGTTGTACTGCTTTTATTCTTAAAGCAAAACACGTTTTTACATTGCCATAGTCAGAGCCATAACTTTTTTTATTTTTCTGTGTATGGAACTGCGCAGGGGCTTGTTTTTTGCGGGATGAGTTGATGTTTTTATTGTACTATTTGTGGTGGAAACATGACTTTTACTCACTTGCAAATCAGTTTTTTGTAAGGCAGGGTGAAGGAAATCCTGCAGTCCTAGTAGTTTTTTTTTATTTTTAACCGCGTTCACCATAGCTTCTGTACAATTGAATGTGCGGCCCAGCCATGCTACTTTCCTCCTGCCAGTAGTAATAGCAGTGGCCTGAGGAACAGAATAGAGGCAGGAACCAGTGACACAACTCTACAGCCGCTACCCGAGATCCCACGCTGTGAGGTTTTGGATGACTGCAGCCTTCGGCCTCTGTTTGCCGCGGCTGCTGAAGCCAGGGCTAAACCTGAAAACAAAATTCACTCCTTCCAGAAATTGCGGGCCCCCATAATAGCGCGGGGGCCAAGGGCCCCTTTAATGACCCGCGGGGCCCCCCGGCCCCAAAAGGGGAGCGCGGGGCCCCCACGCCCCAAAATGAACACTGGGCAGCGTTTTCCCGATTGTTTGGAAACGCAGCCGGGTTTGAAAAGCGAGGCAGCTTGAACGGGGGCCCAGCAGTCCCTACGGCCCCCCCTATACTGCCTCATTTCTCCGGGGGCGGGAAAAAGGGGAGGGGTAAACCGTGGGTTTTGGCGTACAGAGGACACTCTCACGGGGATGAAAATAAATTAAGCTGAGCACTTAAAGGCGGGTTTCATCTTTTTAAGACCCCCCTTTAAATTCCTAAAGCTGTGCATCAGGGGAAATTCAAAATAAAAGGGGCAGAAAACTTTTGGGGGAATTTTTACGGCAATTTCAAACTAAAGTCCCCCCTTTTTGGCAAAAAAGGTCACATAACTGAAATAAGCCTTTTTTTTTCATTAAGCCTTGTAATGCATTGACCGATTGGACCCTTAAATGTAATTTTAAATGGCCGCCCCTTTTTTCCCCATTTCTGTATAGTAACTTTTTTTCCCCTTTGTAAAAAAAGAGCCCTCTTTTTTGAATATATTAGGGCCCAAAAAAATTACTTTACATTTTTGGGTTTTATTTACTTTAATATTTTCTCACATAGTCAAAAGGAAGCTTCGGGATTTTCCCACTTCATTTTCAAGGCTGTGGCATTTCACAGCTTCAGGCCCCCCTTTGTTTCAGGCGGGTTTTTTGGTTTTACAGCTGACGGCTCCCCACCCCCCTGTTCATTGCAGTAGCTTTCCCCGGCGGGCGGGTTTCCTGTTTTTGGCCCTGGGGTGTTCTCCCCCCTTTCCACAGGGGGGGGGGGGGGGGGGTTAATAACCCCTGGGGCGGCTCTATACATTGTTTTGGGCAAAAACCCGGGTTTCTGCAATTCATGGTCCTGTGTATAAAATTTTAGAAAAATTTATAAAGTGAAATACAGAGGGTACAAACCTTAACGGGAAAACCGGGCCCATTGGGTTTAAACTTTTTTCAAGAATAAACCCGGGAATTTCCCAAACGGTAAAATTAAAGGGCGTTTGTATCAGTCCAGATAAGAGGTAAGGTTTCTGAAAACAAAAGAAAACTTTGGTGGCTCAAAGGGGAAAAAGGGAAGGGAAGACCCTTTTTCCTTGGGGAGAGCACCGAATAAAAACCGGTTTTAGAGACCCGCCCCTTTCCCTTTACAAACCCCCGATGCCTCCCACAAAAAGCCGGGCAGTATCTTCTCTACTCGGGAAACTAAAAGGGGGAAAAAAAAACCCCCAAAAGCCGCCCTGCAGATGAGAAACACGGCGGGCTAAAATCCTTTTTTGCTTTCTCAAGACCAGGGGGGTCAAAAAAAATTTGAGGATTTTTTTACAAACCAACGGGGGGCCCGCGTGGGAAGAGGAGATAGTTTTTTTAATTACCCCCCTCCCCAAAAAGCAAAAACCCAAACAGCAATGTATTAGGAAAACAGTCCTTCTTTTCCCTTTTCCCCAAAAATTTTAAAAAAACCCTTTTTGGGTTGTAGTGAAAAAACCCCATTTTAAAAACCACCAACTACTTTTTTGGGCATACCCCTAGGTTTGGGCCGCCCAAAGAGAAAAATTTTCAAAAAAACCCACCTGATTTTGGGGAATAGGGTTGTGATTTTGCTAAAAAAGGGAAGTTTCCTTTTTTGTTTCAGCCATTTTCCCAGAAAGGAAAGTCGCACGGTTTGTTTCAAAAAATTCATCCCATTTTATAACCCAACCCCGGATTTTTTTTCCGTAAACCCAACATTTTAACCCCATGTAGTTAAAAATTTAATTTTTTCCCCCCTTTTGCATTTTGATGGTAAAGAATAAGGACTAAAAAATTTCTCATAGGGCCCATTTCTTAATTCTGGGAAACCTGAAACCTACCCTTGGGTCCAACCCTCAAAAGGGAAGAAAGGGTCACATTTGGCATAAATCTCTTTTTCCTGCTTTAACTCCCTTAACGGACCGCCCCCAACTTTTTTGGCATTTTGGGCTTTTCCCGGTTTTTTCGTGTGTAAAATTTTTTTTTAACCCCTTTTTGATTGCTGCAGATCAAAACCGCAGCGCAATCAAAGGGTTTTCCCTCTCTTGGGGAATTGGCCCCCCCCCGGAAACGGACAGAGCCCGAGAGGCGGCCCACAGTCAGCCCGGGGGACCTAGAGAACCCCCAGGGTTTCTGTGTAAGAGTCCAGGGGATGGGGGGGCAAAACCCACTGGGGGGCGGGTCACATTTTAAAAACCAAATTTAAAAAAGGGTATTAGCATTTAAAATTTTAAATAATTCTAAAAAAAAACCCCAAACCCCCTTAAAATTTTAAAAAAAAAAAAAAGAAAAAATAATTTTAAAAATCCCCTCCCCAAAATTTACCCCCCAAAAAAAAACTTACCCCCCTTTATCCCCCTTTACTTAAAAACCCAAATTTCCCCCCTTTAAAAAATTTTTAAGTTTAATTGGAATTTAAAAAAATTAAAAACCCCCCCCCTTTAAAATGTTAAAACAATTTTCCCCCAAAATTTTCCCAACTCCCCCTCATAAAACTAAGCCTCACAAAAAACCCCGTAAATTGGGAAAAAAAAAAAAGCAACAACTTTTTAAAAGAAAGGAGGAAAAAACAAAAAAAATTTGGTTCTGGTCATTAACTACTTTTCGGGCCGGGGGGCTTAAGGGATTTTCCCACTAACGGGAAACAAAATGGGGAAATTCATGGAAAAAGGGAAAAGGGAAAACTTTCAGGGCCCTTTTAAACCTTTGGGGACCCCCGCACCGATCAAAATGTTTGAAAGATCCCACGTTAAAGGGCCACCCAAAGGGCGTGAGAGGGGAAACACCCCTTAAAAGGGGAGTTTCTGCACCTTTGGGAATAAAAGGGGTGAATTACCTTTTTCCCTTTTTCCCGCTGCACCCTTTTGGAACCCCTTCCCCTTTTGAAATTTTTAAACCCCAAACACAGGGAGACCCAAAATTCTCCTTTCACTTACAAGGGAAGACCACCCCTCATCCGGGGGCGTGGGGAATCTCCCTTCTGTTCATGTCCCATTCTTGCCCCAAAGGGATAGTGTTGAAAATTAAAATCGAACAAAAATTTTAAAAAAATTTCCCAAAAATTTTGATCCAAAGCTCTTTCCCCCCCCATCAAAGCCCAATTGAAATGGGGGGGAAAATTTCAAATGATAGAGAAACCTGTATTTTAAAAAAAAAAAAAAAAAAAAAAGGGGGGGGTGGTGAGAGGAAACGCAAACTTCTGGGGTTTTTTTGAAAAATCGATCACTCTCCCAAAACTCAAGGGCATTAAAAAAGGGGGAGATTTAAAAAGGGGCCAAGTTGAAATTTCCCAATAAAGGAAACCACTCAAAAGACGAGCACGTCCTTTAATATTTGACTTTCATTTTGGGGGGCCATAATCAAAGCAAACCCAATTGACATGTTCACTTATCTCCCCGATTGATTGTTTTGGGGGGGGGGGGGGGAAAAGGAACCCCAATAAATTCCGGGAGCAAACTTTTCCTGAAATTTTGCACGCGAAAATACCCCGCAAAATACACAGGGAAATTGCGCCAAAAAAAAACCCGGGTAAAACTTCCCCTTTAAAAAATTCACACCCACATTAGCCCCATTGAAGGGGCTAATCTGGGGGTAAAAATTTGATAGAAAATCCACCATGTGAAAAACCCCAACGATTCAACAAACTGATACAACAAACTCTCCCCCGAAATTTGGAAAGATTTTCTAATTTTGTTTTGGGAAACCCCTTGTATTCCGGCAGTAACCATATATCAGCAGGGAACAGGTTCCCCCTTGGGGGAAAAATTTAGCAATTTTCCACTAGAACCAATAGAAAAAGGGGATTTGAGGCCTAAATTTATAAAAACCCCAGTCCATAAAGTAGACGCCCTTTTTTTTTGGCCCATAGCAACCAACCAAGCTCATCCTTTCTTTTTAAACTCCCCAAAAAATCCAAACCGGGTTAAATTTGGTTTTTGGGTCTTGTGAACGCCCCCAAATTTAAAGGTTTTCCCAAGGGGGTTTCGGTTTTTTCCAACTACAAGAATTGCTGCTTTTTAGTTAAAAAGTCTTGCAAAAACAAATCAAAATTTTCAATATGTGTCCCCATTAACAGTGTCCTTTCCCCATTCCAAAATATTCCCCCCTTTATTTTCTGCTTTAGCTCCCCCAGGTCGCTATAAACCACAGACCCGTTGCTCTCTCCTATAGGCTGCCAGCCCCGGTTGCAAAAAACCACAGACCTGTTTTTATCTCTCCGATAAGGGTCCACACTGGGGTTCCCCCTAGCTACAGACCCCTTTTATCTCTCCTGGGTAGGCCCGCCACACTGGTTTTCCAAAACAAAAGACCTTTTTGATCTTTTCCCCGATAGGCTTCCAGCCCCGGTTTTCTAAGCCACAGACCTTAAGGGGGGGAAAACACACAGTCGTAGCTAAAGTTTTCCATGCTGGGAGCCTATCAGGGGAAAAACAAACAGGGCTTTTGGGGTATAGCAACCGGGCTAGCACCTTTTTGAAACCTCCTATAGGGTTCCAGGGACTGGTTCCCTAGCTACAAAACCCCGGCTTTTTTTACTGCAGCCAAAAGGAAACCAAAAACACAGGACGGGGGTAAGATAAATCAAATTTTTTGGGGACAACCCCTTTAAATTTTTCCCCCAACACCTTTCAAGGGGCCTCCCCCCCTTATGTTACCGTTTTCAGAATTTGGGAAAGGGGAAACCTTTTCCCCATCCCCCAAACCCCAGTCCATTTTGCCCCTCTCACATTAACCCCAAATCCCGACACAGTGGAGTAAAACCATACAAAAAAATAAACATACATTTAAAATAATTTTTTAAAAAAATTGGGGGGAAAAAAATAACCCCCCCCAAAAATTAAAATTTTCATAATTTTTTAAAAAAATTTTTATAACACCGGGCCCCACCCTTTATCTGGGCTTTTGCAGGGGGGGTCAAGGCCGGGTTAGGAATCGCCAAAACTTTCGGATTTTGGGGAAAACAAATTGCAAACATTAAAGGGTTTTTAAATTTTTAAAAGGGTAACCGGGGACCCAAAGGCCGGGGCCCCCCCATGACCGCTGTATAAAAAACAAAAAAAAAAAAAGGTTTGGGCCCCTTTTTTTTCCCTTTTCCGCCCCCCCTACATTGGTTTTTTAAAAAAAAACACTAAAACAAAATCCCAGCCCCGATCCCGAGGGAGACAACACCGTGCGGTACTGTTAAAAGGCACTTTCATTGGGCCACTAAAACCGGACTGAAGGTCAAATCTTCCAGAAGATTTTCCTCTTGTACAGGATATAGGCGATCAGCACCCAGAGAGAAGTAGCCAGGAGGTTCTGGGTGAGGTGCTGCGCATGGGACTGACCGTCCTGCATCTTCCACCTGAACGGAAAGTAGTTTTCAAAGACTTCATGGCCGACGTAAACCAGGATCGAGTTCATTCCTGTGGAGGAAAACAGAATTTATTATCTCTAAATGTGGTTCCTATCTTATTCCTACTTATTTATTACTGAATCTGTCAACTGGGTGTGACCAATGGGGCGCACGTCCCTGTGCAGTCTGATGCATGTTATGCTGTTCCTGTTATTCATACTGGAAATTATCGAATCTGTCAACTGGGTGTGACCAATAAGGCGCATGTCCCGGTGCAGTCTGATGCATATTATGCCATGTTGTGCAGTTTCTTTCTTATTCATTCTGGAAATTTATTACTGAATCTGTCATCTGGGTGTGACCAATGTGGCGCACATCCCTGTGCAGTCTGATGCTTGTCACGCTATGTTGTGCTGTTCCTCTGTTATTCCTCCTGGAAATTTATCACTGAATATGTCAGACTGCACAGGAACATGTGCCACATTGGTCACACCCAGCTGACGCATGATACGCTATGTTGTGCTGTTCCTCTGTTAATCCTCCTGGAAATGTATTACTGAATCTGTCAACTGGGTGTGACCAATGTGGCGCACTTTCCTGTTGCTGTTCCTCTTATATTCAGTAAAACATTTCCAGGAGGAATAAGAGGAAAAGCACAACATAGCGTAACAGGCATCGGACTGCACAGGAAAGTGCGCCACATTGGTCACACCCAGCTGCCATTTAGTAAAACATTTCCAGGAGGAATGCCAGCAGGGTGTGACCAATTTGGCACATGTCCCTGTGCAGTATGATGCATGTTATGCTATGTTGTGCTGTTCCTCGGTTATTCCTCCTGGAAATGTATTACTGAATCTGTCAGCTGCCTGTGACCAATGTGGCGCATGTCCCTGTGCAGTCTAAAATGGGACAATGAGGGGTGACCATCAGTGTGTCGAGGACACACCCATTTGTCTGATTAGAATAAAAAAATTTGAAATAGGTTTGCTTTTTTTTTTTTTTAATTGTTAAAGAGATTATAAAAAATTTAATTGACTTTTTTTAGTCTCGTTTAGGGACTTAAATTATCTGTAACATACGATTAAACTGACTGGTAAATGGTCACAAATTGGCCTATATTTTCTTTAGATAGAGTGAGCCCCTTCCTGTGTCAGACAACGTAGATGCTGCAGTCGCTATTGACTGCAGCATCTAAGGGGGTAAAATTACCAGATATGCGAGTTCTCATTAAACCCTCCCTACATTTACTCATGCTGGGTGAGCCTTAGGCCGGGTTCACATCAGCATCAAAGGGGCCACTTGGAACCTCGGTCACAAATTTTGTCGGGAACAATGGAAAGAAAAGCGTCTGTAAAGATGACGGACGCCGCGGCAGAAAACCCATTACAGTCAATGAGCTCCAGGAGTCGATGGAGTCTGTTGTAAAAGCGGTGCATTTCCACCTCCGCAGCGGTATTTCCGAACGAACCCTCCGACGCAGATCTGAACCGGGTCTTATAGGCAGACGTCGCTCGCAGTTTGCAATTTTTCTTACCTGGATAGAAGAACGGGCCACCCATCCAGACCTTCCTGACGTCCACCAGAAAATAAATCAGCATCAGCAGGAAGAAAGCAAAGCAGCCGAGGGTGGTCACATAGGAGATGGACCTAGAGGGCAGGAAAAGCAAAAAAGTAACGGGTCAAATGTCTTAAGATAATAGGACAATAAGATAATAATGTATTATAGTATAATATACAGTAGAATTATAGTATAATATACAGTAGAATATAGAACAGTAATATATATAGAACAAAATAGTCTAACAGAATAATCAGAATACAGTGAATATAGTATAATACAGTAGAGCAATATAGTATAATATAGAATATTCTAATATAGTCTAACAGTATATAATATATTTGCTATATTATGATTATTTTATATTACTATACTATGTTGGACTATATTAGAATATTCTATATTATACTATATTCTCTGTATTCTGATTATTCTATATTACTATACTATGTCGGACTATATTCCATATTACGATACTGTTCTATATTATAATGTATTCGCTGTGTTCTGATTATTCTAATATAGTCTAACAGTATAGTAATATACTATATTTGCTATATTAGGATTATTTTATATTACTATACTATGTTGGACTATATTAGAATGTTCTATATTCACTGTATTCTGATTATTCTATATTACTATACTATGTCGGACTATATTCCATATTACGATACGGTTCTATATTATACTGTATTCGCTGTGTTCTGATTATTCTATATTACTACATTCCGTTAGACTATTTTGTTCTTTATGATACTATATTACGATATTGTTCGATGTTCTATATTACAGACAAATATAGCGCATATAGTATAATATAGAACAGTAATTGGCTACAGTATAGTGATATAGTATAATATACAGTAGAATTTATATAATACAGAACCTAATTATAGTAGAATATCGTAATATAGAATATAGTATAATGCTTATAGTAAAAAAAAATCATAATGTATCAAATATAGTAACAGTGTAAAATGGTACATTAACATTAATTTACACCAGTATAGTAATATAATAGAACAATTTATAGAATAGTAAAATAGAATATAGTAATAGTGTAATATAAATATAATACACAGTAGTCATGTACTATATTATAATATAGTAATATTGAACAACAATTTGCATAGGTACTGAGTCACATGAGTTATCGTCATTGTTGGGGGGACGGGAGGGGTGACCTAACCCTACAACCTTCAGTTCTAAAGCTCCCAATTTATTTTTCCTTACACTACAAGTTTGAGGCCTGTGCCACATAGCAGTGTTATAGACCCATGCGATATCGGCCCATAGTATAAGGTCAGTAGATGTGGCTACAGGTCCATAATACGACCCTATAGGCAATGGGTGTCATGGTAAAAGGGCAAGTGCAGATAGTATGGATATGAACTGTCAAAGTAAAATGTTTTGGACCAGAAAAAGAGGGGAGATGGGGTGTTTGAGGGTTTGTAATTAATCCATCATCATCGGTTGTCTGCACCCTCCATTAAACGGTCATGATGGTTTTTACTTTTTCAGCAGATAAGCCACTACTCGGCCAGGATATTACTGTGGCGGGAAGGGATCACAATTGTTACCGGACCTCTAAATCAGGGGCCCCACAGCCCCCTGCACTTACTGCAACAATGTCAACACTCACCTTAACGAGCAGACAGCACACTTCTGTATTTTTCTGCCCAGCCATACAGAAAACTGTGTGACCGTACTGTTACAGCTGCACAGTCCTCTCTGCACTCGTGTCTATGATGAATGCATGGAGGAAAGAGGAAGTAACAGCCAAGAAACTGATGGAGAAGGGAGTAACCATTGGAACGCAGGTATGCAGTATTCAAGGGTATTCCCACCATACACATTGAGGCATAGCTCAAGAACGAGCCCCGAAACCTCTCCGTTCTTCCACTGCCCTCCACCAGGGATTTTAGAATTTACCATTTGACTACCCTAAACTATCAGGGATTCCTTACATGAACAACTTCACTGCCCTAGACCACACGGGATGATACTCCAGTACTCCCGGTGGTCTAGTATAAGGTAGCCAATGTCTCAATGCCCGAGGCCACCGGGATGATGGATATTAACCCTTTCACTTCCTTTGATCACCAGGGATACAGATATTGACCTCTTCACTACACTAGACCACCAGGGATGTAGATCATAACCTTCACTGCTAGATGCTGTGTGTCTTGGTATATCGGACTAATCATTAGGGTGTTGGGTGATTTTTATTTGATGCGGTTCTGTATGAAGCGACTTAAAGGGAACAGCATCCAGGTCCCCAAGTGTCCTACTGGCAACAATGAAGGAGGGGACGTGCAAGTTGACCGCCGTCAACAGGGCCCATTACACCTTGGAATTTGCTCACTAGGGTCATAGCCGACAAGTCTCCATAGCTCAACCAGTGTAGGTTAAAGGCAAAACGGTAACAGCTATAAATGCCGAGAGCGAAATCTGATGGAGTTTACTAGGATTTGTACATTTTAAGGATTTGCATGTTAAACCTTTACAGGTGCCAGTCCAAAGCAGGTGCTATCCAGCAAGTGACCGTCCCCCACCCCGACCCCATCGAGGTTAACAGAACAGGTCATAATCTTATCCATAAAGATATGGCCAGCTAGAATTTTTATTTTTTGTTACATTTTTCTTTTTTACTCCCTTCTTACCACAAGTTTTTGTTCACTGGAATAAATCCTTCATTTGTTGAGCACTTGGTCAGAATTGCAGAGATCACCCCCTATAGACAAAACCAAAAAAGTAGCAGTTACAAGGTGATATTGTAGAATAATCCTTCCACAATCTTTGTACTTTCTGCACATTTACTAATGAGAGAACCGGAGCTCTGTGATATATAGGATTATATGATAGAGGAGAGGAGCTGCGTAAAGCCCGGTAGGATTCCTAAGAGAGAAACAAAGCTCTAGTAACCCTGCCCATATACAGTAATTTGACAGCTTTCCTTGTATCAGTGTATATACAGAGAAAACGGTCAATCACTGTATGGAGAAAGGGTAAGTAGGACTTCCACTGTCCTATTGAGTCTTATCAGAAGTTAGGGTATGTTCACACGGCTTAAATTGCCGCATATTTCAGCGCGCATTTCGCCATGTATTGCGCACTATACGCAGCAAAATGCGTGCCGCAATTACGGTAATTCATGGCTCTCAGAGATATGAATTACAGGTCATCTCCCCGCACGTACTATCGTATTGTACGTGCGGGGGGAGAATTGACATGTCAATAGTTAGTAGCGAATAAAAGCCGCTGACCATGCAAGTCTATGGGGCCAGCGCCCGGCCGCCCCCCTCCCCCTCTCGTACTTCGGAATTACGCGCTAATCAGCATGTTGTTCCAAAACATGCGGCATACTGCGGCGCTTACTCTACGCGCCGCAGTAAGCCATGTGCACAGAGCCTTACAATAAAAAAAGAATACCGATAAAATTAAGTGGACAACCCCATGGTAAAAATATTTGTTTTTATTTATTTTATAACAGGATAACCTGTTTAATAATTATTTCCAGCAACCAATTTAAACATTAAAAAAAATATAAAAAAATATTTTATAATCTATTTTATTACCTACCATGAATATGCTCCATACGAAGAACCTCACCAGCACCTGCTTGTGCTGATTTTTGTAAAACACAAGGATTTTACCAGCCTGTAACACAATGGAGAAATCTAAATTAACAGGATTGAATCTCCGAACCATATGATGATAGACCAATAAAAAAAACAAAAAAAAAAAAATACAACTGTTTGCAACAATTTAAGATGTAAAGACTCCAATTTTTTGGGTGCACTCTACTGAAACAGGTGAAATAGACGTAGCCATGAGAATTTGTAAATTTCTTAATAAGGTATGTTCACACAGGGTAATTTCTGCACGCATTTCGCTGC
Source organism: Phyllomedusa bahiana (assembly GCA_025379985.1). Lineage (NCBI taxonomy): Eukaryota > Metazoa > Chordata > Amphibia > Anura > Hylidae > Phyllomedusa > Phyllomedusa bahiana. The sequence continues at coordinate 44,029 of JAODAL010010491.1, read as the reverse complement.
GTATTTGCGCTCTAATACGGGTGAGATGCGCTCCAAAATTACAGTAGTCCATAGTTCTCACTTACTGCGAGTAACACGTATTAGCGCGAGCTCCCGAAAAACTGCGGCGCGTACTGTACATCGTGTGAACATACCCATACAGTTCTGAGATTCCCTAGTCTTCTCCTGCGCTGCACCTGTTCCCTCTAAGGCCATGACTCAAACCCACTCTAGGGTCCGTCCGCACGACATTGTTTCTTGGTCGGATTTTCAGATGCTTTGCGGATTTGGAAACAGTCTGAAAACAGACAAGCAACCATCCTTAGACTTTAATAGAAAATCTGTTCAGTAGTCTGCACTGAATGGATTTTCAGTTGCCGGCATTCCAAAAAACTTGGAACATGCACAATAGGCACAATCTTCCACCCGGTTTTCAGGCAGAAGATGTGCAAGCCAATGGATATGGGGGATGGGATGGGAGGGGATCTGCAAACAGAACCATCTCCCAAAAAACGATAAAATACTGTCCAGATTCTAAAATCGGAATCTGACCAACATCTTACCTATACCGTGTGGACGTGCCCTTAGAGTTGTAGTAGAGCTGCCATGTCAGTGCACAGTGCCTTTACCAGACCGCCACTCTCCCTCCTCTACTCATCATGAACAGAATTTTGTAAAGCACAGCGGTGTACAATCCTAGGATAGAGACTGGATACAGTGATGAGTATAAGAAGTTACAGATGCCAATAGGAAAAAGAAAAAATGGACCCGGCGCACGCAAGGTAAAAAAAAAGCCGAGCAAGAGGCTTTTTTTATCTTAAAAAATGCAAGGGGATTCCAATGCAAATTAAAAAAACCTTTAAAACTTGCCCCGTTTTACTCGAGCACCCGCCATCGAAGAAATTTTATTTTTCTGTAAACCCGGGGGGTGCTCCTGAAACGCGTCAAGTTTTAACGGTTTTGTTTTTCATTTTGTTTGGAAAACCCTTTGCATTTTTAAGAATAAAAACTATTTAAATTTAAAAAAGCCTCTAGCTCGGGTTTTTTTTACCTTGTGCGCGGGCCATTTTTTCTTTTTCCAGGTTTTATCCCCCCGGGATCACCGAAGGAGCATCAGCCCAGGGCGCCGACTAAAGCTACGGAAAATAAATAGCCTGAAAAACGATATGACTTGTGCCTCTTATCTAAAGGCGCAACACTAAGGGAGAGCCCAATCTTATGTTTCACTTTAACCTTTTTTTAAAAAAGATAACCCTATTGTGCACTCCCTCTTTTTTTCTTTTTTCCTGCGTATAAGAAGTTACAGATACACATTACCTGGAGTCCCAGAAACGCCATCACCACGGAGTTAATGGTTCCTAAAATTCCTTCAGGGTCATAAGGCACAGTTGTTTTATAGACCACCTGCAAAAAAAAAAAAAAAAACTTTGGGTCATTATCTGGGGATAAAAACCTTTTAGTGGATAAAACCCCCACTAAAAAAATAAAACCCAGACACAACACACGGTGATATAAAAAACGTAGTAGTTTTATTCCACATTTTCAAACCGTGGGAATAAACACTACTCCCTTTTTTTCATCACCAAGGGGTGTTGTATTTTTTCTATTGGATATTGTCAAGAAGTTTTTGCTCCGACTTGTTTTCTTGCTTGCACCCCGCACCTTGTTCTTTATCATATTAAGGAAGGTGTCATGCATTTTTCATATATAAATATAACACTCACCGGCGCCTTTATTAGTGGCGTCTACAGCCAGGCTCTGTAGAGTAGGAGTTGGACCCCCTTTTGTTCGCCTTTCAGAAAACTGCCTTCAATATTCGTGGCATAGATTCCACAAGGTGTTCTGTCAACAGATGCTCATTCGGGTACCAAGGGCCCAAAGAGTGCCAAGTGAAAATTTTCCCCACACCAATTGACACACCACCACCCAGCCTGAACGTTGAATACAAGGCAGGGATGATCCATCTTCATGTTTGATTGACGCCATAATCTGTGACCCTACCATCCCAGTCGCAGCGAAAGTCGAGACTCATCAGACCAGGCAACGTATTTTCCAAAGCTCTCTACTGTGCCAATTTCGTGGATGACTCTTGGGCAACTGGAAACCTCAGTTTTCCTGTATCTTAGCTGAAAGGAGTCGGCACGGTGTCGTTAACTTTGCTGCTGCTGTAGCTCTGAGCCCTCAAAGATTGGCCCGTACTGTGGCGTTCAGAGATGGCTCTTCTGCCTTACCTTGAGCTTATGGTGCTATTTGAGTCACTGTTGCCTTTCTATCAGCTCGAACCAGTTCTGCCCATTCCCCTCGCTCTACTTTGGCGAGACCACTCGCATCAACAAGGCATTTCCCGCCCACCAGGACTGCCAGCTCACTGAGATGTTTTTTCTTTTTCGGACCAGTTCCTGTAAACCCTAGAGATAGGATGTGCGCAGGAAAATCCCAGGAGATGCAGTCAGTTCTTGAACACATTCAGACCATCCCTTCATGGCACCAACAACCAATGCCACGTTCAAAGGCACTCACAACACCCTTCTCGATCCCCATAACTGATGCTCGGTTTGAACTGCGGAGATTGCGCGTACTGACCATGTCTGACAAAGCCTCAAATGCACTGAGTTGCGCCATGTGGATTGGACTGATTAGACAAATTAGGTTAACGCGAGCAGTTGGGAACAGGTGACCTAATAAAGTGGCCGGGTGATTGTCTATATTAAAGACCAAAAGTTTGGACCCACATGTCTCCAAGAGTTTTTCTGTATCATCCAGTGACTATAAAAAATTGTAAGCGAATTCACACAGAAAGGCATCAAACTACTGAATCAATACTTGTAAGTTATATACTTCAAAAAAACAGGTGTGAATTACATGAATGAGTTCTGCTTGAGCACACTCGTTGATTACACTCTTGAGGAACTACTCAGTATCCACCTGAACATAGAGTTTCATTCACTTCACAGGTCGCCCTGCGACAGGTTTAATAAGTGGTGTCATTTCTTGCGACTTATAAATGGCGGTTTGGTGACCATCTTTGGGTTTGTTCAAGGAGTCAGTTGGATACACAAGCACATGAAGTTCCACTACTCGCCAACAGGACTGTTTAGAAGTTTATATTATGGCAAGGAAAAAAATGCAGCTCAGTAAAGGAACAACGAGCGGCCCATCTATTACTTGATGAATAAAAGGTCAGTCAGATCCGAAAATGGGAAACTTTGAAAGTGTCCAAGTGCAGTGGCCAACAACATCAAGCGCTACGAAGAAACTGGCATAGCCCATGCAGAGCGCCCCAGAAAGGAAGAGCAAGACTATCACCTCTCTGCGGAGGAGAAGTTCCATCCGAGCCACCAGCCTCAGAAATCGTCAGTTAACAGCACTCAGATAAGAACAGTCAATTGCCACCAGACATGCTAGCAGCGAGACACATCTCTACAACATCACTGGTTAGAGAGGAGACTGCGTGTGCAGCGCCTTCATGGTACAAGCGCATAGCTGCTAGGAAACCACTGCTAAGGACAGGCAACAAGCACAAGACAGAACAACACAAGGAATGGGACATTCTACACTAAGTAGAAACTGTGCTTTGGTGTCTGATGAGGACCACATGGTTAGATCTATATTTCAACCTCGTGTGAGCTTTGTAGCGACGCAGAAAAGATGAAACGAATGACTCTAGCCTGCCTGTTCCCCGTGCAGCATGGAGGAGTGTGTGATGGTGTGGTGGGCCTGGTTCCCAACCATGAAGCATTTAGGAGGGAGGAGGAGGTGGAGGTTGGGGGGCGGGCCCCGTGTGTCCCCCCCGATTCAAGCATGAGGAGGAGAGTCTATGGATTTGGGGGGGGGGCCTGTTCCCACCAGGCGTGGGTGAAGCAAGGAGGATGAGGAGGGAGATGGTCGTGGGGGGGCCTAGGCTCCCCACCGTGAAGCATGGGAGAGGAGGAGGACGGGTGTTGATTGTTGTGGATGGGAGCCTGTCCCCGCCCCCGTGTGAAGCATGGAGGTTTGATGCGTGGGGGGCGACGTGCCTGGATATCCCAGCTGTGAAAGCATGGAGGCGAGGTGTGATGCTGTGATGGGGGCCCTGTGGTTACTCCACCCGTTGAATGCAACATGAGGGAGGAAGTGACAGCTGTTGAGAGGGGGGGCAACCTGGTTCCCACCGAGGCTAAGCATGGAGGGTCATAAGGGGTTGAAGGCGTGAGGGTGCAGTGGGGCCTGGTTCCTAGCGAGTGAAACATGGAGGTAGGAGGGTGAGATGGTGTGGGGGTGCCTTTGCTGCGACAGCTGTTTGGGGATTATATTGGTGAACCCCGCAATGTTCACAGCACAGCAATCTTGCAGCGGCGTGCTATTCGACAGTCCGGTTTTGCCGTTTACGTTGAGAACCATCATTTATTTAGACAACAGGAACAAATGACCCGCAAACACCTCAGACTGTGTAAGGGCTATCTTGAGACCAAGAAGCAAGTTGATGGGGTATGCTACGCCAGAGCGATCTGACAGCTGGGCCGTCCACAGTCCACAAGAACGCACCCCAATGGAGATTCGATTTGGTGTCTGAGCTGACGGCAAGTGGAGGGCAAAAGGGCCAACAAGTTTGCTAACACACTCTGGTGACTCCTTCAAGACGGTTTGGAAGACCAATTTCAGGGTGACACGAATCCATCAAAGAATCAAGAGATGATGAGCAAAGCAGGAGAATCACAAGTAGAGCGAGCTACTGCTGAAGACAACTAAAAATAAGACATCTTTCACGTGTTTTCTCACTTATTTATAGCTAATTATCAATAATTCACACTCTGGCTAATCCATGTTGGATGCCTTCAGTGGTGAAGCTACAATTTTTTCAAGTCCTTAAAATACAGAAAACTGTTGAATAGAGGAGGTTTGTCCAAACTTTTGGTCTGTACTAACACACACGGATTTAACTTAAAACTCTTTTTTTATGAGTGGTGTGGGGTAGCGTTAGAAGGAATGACTGCCAACAATGTAGCTTTTTTTTATTCTATTACATTACATAGTACACAATATATAGCACACACGGTTTCATTTAAAAGAAATTAAATATTTTATGACTTATTAACTCTCTATTAAGAAAAAACACCACGAGTAGAAAAAAATACTGAGCAAAAATATAACTATTATCTTATAGCTTTTTACTTGTCACAGCTTTTATTACTATTCTTAATAAATTTGTTTAATTTTACGGCTAGTTTTTTTCTTTTGTTCAGATTATAATCAATTTCACTTTATTAATGTAAAAACAAAATAAAAAAGTAACAATACTAGAGAAGGGAGTAAAATAAACTAATCATTTTACTCAGGTTTATTATAAAACTAAATTACAGTAAAAAGATTTTAGTCAGTTTACTGATGTTTTGTTTTAATATCAGGCATAAAGTACAATTGAGTAATAAGCAAAATGTGCGTTAAGCTATAATAATTCGTTCTTTAGATACGCTGTAATATCTTGACCGTCCCGTTCTTAATTAATGAGTAAAAAACTAAAAAGAACTAGTTAATTAAACAAAAAACCAACTAAGCAATTAAGCCTAAATTATTACTAAATTTTATTGAGTTTTACGAGCATTGTTAGTTAATTTTGTGAGGATAAGTAGCACCAAAATCCACCCAATTTGGTGCAAATTTGCCACTGCGGATTTCCCTGTAGATTTTCCCACTGCTGTTACCTATTCTGCACAGACATCTGCATGAATTTACACATTAATTTCCCAATCTTCCACGATAGAAAATCATACTGTTCCTATCTTGCTAAGCTGGGGAGGTAGATTTCTTTTGTAACAGAAAAACAATATCAGGTGATTGTGTGAACACAAGAGATGAGACCTCTTATAAGGTAAGTAATTATGTACAATCATATCAAACATTTGCAATGATGTTACTCTACATGTTTAAGGATAGCATAAATTCCTTTATTAATATCTGTATTCATTGTCTATGCATTCTGATCATATTTGAAGCACTAGCTAGCATGCATGGTTCAGTTTTTTCCTGAATAGGATTTGCACTTCTTCCTGAGACCGCCAACTCTTGTTATGTATACTTAAGGACCCAACAGGGAAAGTCTTCTCTGAGTAGAGAGTGGGAGAGAGCCGCCCATTTTTAGAGGGGCGATATCTCCATATATCTATTAGGGCTATAGTAATGGGCGTATATAATATAGCCTTTTTTAGGCTCCGTTTATTCATCTCGAGTGCGGTGCGCGGACACTTTTTGCGACATAACTTCATTCAGTGCCTTTTCAGGATATCATGATATCACCTTTCTTTTTCCCTAGAGTTTGGTAGTACAGGAAGTCTAAAGATTTAACTAATCGGATAATTTTAATTTTTTAATTGATATATTAAAAGTTATAATTGTTAGAGTGGATTTGATATAGTCTTCTGTGATTTGGTTTATTTGTCCCTAGCTCATTTCTTTTTCTGTGAGTAATATTGTGTGAGCACAACCAATTACCATACTGTGCCAGAAATCTGAAGGTCTGGCATAACCATCTCGTGCCAGCAGTTGCCGACAATTTCAGGTTCAGCATCTGGCTCCATTCCATTCTGTGAATTCCATAATGAGTTTTTCGCACTGGGAAATTACCCTACGGGCCGCCTCCAGTATACCTGCTGCAGTGCGCCCATATGCTAACGCATTTCTGGCACCACATCGTCTGTATAGCGTATACTGTCCGGGCATCAGTTGCGCCAAATATGCAAGGTCCTACACTTGTAGCAGGCTTCTTTCCGACGAGTACTGGTAGGATTTAGATGCACACAAGTACAATTGAAGGGTTTGTGAACACAATCTAAAAATCAGCTGCTGCAATGAAGTCCAAGTTGACTGTGAACTTACATTAGAAGACGGATGCTGATACAAGTGGGGCTCACCCAGAACCAAGCGATCAATGTGACCAGCTGCCCCTCCAGTGCAGTTTGGATATTGTCCAAAATCACCAATACCTCCAGGTCCAAGGTATCCCCTGCAAAATGGAGAAGTCTAGAATATAACCAATGTTCAAACAACAAATATTTATAGAAAATCCAATAAACTATGGTTTGTCCCCATCAGGGTCTCGGCCCGCTCTCTCTCGAATTATCATTACCAAACCCCATGTTGATAACTGCGTACATCTCCCCTTTGGAACGTCCCATGATGTTAGTAACATACTTATGTCTCCCCGCGTGGACACAGCAACAATTCATGGGGCATCGTCTCTATATCTCTCATGTATTGTGCTGTTCCTCTGTTTATTCCTCTTGGAACATGTATCACTGTGAACTATCCAGCCGGCTAGGGCGTTACCATTCCGGTTAGAGGGGCGTGCCCTGATTGTGACACTGCCACTGTCCAATCAGAGCCCAGACGAGTTCAAATTGTGGCAGTGACATACAAGCCCCCCAATTGTAACACCCAAATGACAGATTCGTCAGTGTGCTTTTACCATCCCTCATAGACCAATTCATGTGAGATTCTTTGCGTAACATCTAGGTAAATTACTAATCTTTTGGCAACACAGGTATTAATAAAGTATTGTGTGCAGGACCAGCTAAAGAGGTTTGAAGCCGTATAGATGCGCAGTCGTGGTTACATCTCAATTATAACGCAACATACGGGCACCTCAGGGCCTCGTATGATGGAAGCAGACGGGCACCAGCAGCACTGCGACACACTAAGCAATGAAAAGGGAGACTGTGAACCCTCGTAGGTGGAGCCATCACGGCTCAAATGAACATGAGGATATCGTCAAAACAGAAGTAAGCGCAGGACGGAGGGTTGGGGGGGGGGGTGGCTCGGACACGGGTCCCCAGGTGGAACTTCTTCTTCTCATCTTTCTGGAGGAACAGGCCGCCGAGAGTGACTCACAGGATTGGAGAGCCGGTCACCATGCACCAACACACCATTCTGAGTCAAATGGTATTCTTCCCAGTGCAGGGAGTGCCTGTTGTTCGCACTTTCTGTTCTATGGAGACTCCCAGTGGCAGGGAACGCTGGGTCGTACATCCTAATTTCTCCTCTATGTGTAAGTTCCCAGTACAGGGGAGCGCTGTGTTCTCCATTCGTTCTATGGGAGTTCCATGTACAGGGGAGCGCTTGTGAGTTCTTCCATTCTGTTCTATGGGAGTTCCCAGTACAGGGGAGCGCTGTGTTCTCTCTCATTTACTGTTCTATGGGGTTCCCAGTACAGGGGAGCGCTGTGTTCTCTCCATTCTGTTCTATGGGAGTTCCGACAGGGGGGTACAGAGGGAGCGCCTGTGTTCTCCCATTCTGTTCTATGGGAGTTCCCCAGCTACAGGGGAGCGCTGTGTTCTCTCCATTCTGTTCTATGGGAGTTCCCAGTACAGGGCAGCACTGTGTTCTCCATTCTGTTCTATGGGAGTTCCCAGTACAGGGCAGCACTGTGTTCTCCATTCTGTTCTATGGGAGCTCCCAGTGCAGGGGAGCGCTGTGTTCAGCTGTACTCAGAACGCTCATAGAACAGAATGGAGATTGAAACTTTCAGGGGTACACCCCTTTCAAAAAAAAGGAGGAAAAAAAATGTGATGGTTGATATAACTATTCTACTTGCACCAGTTCAGAGAAGGTTTTTCTCTTATATTTACATGGTTCCCTGTATAAAGTGCAGCCCCGTTACTGCTCAGTATAGGCACTGTGTTGTAGGACTCAAAAGTGTAAAGACTCACGTGGGGCATCCGGGCACAGAAAGCAAGAGAGTCAGACACAGCCAGGCTGCCTCCATATTGAAGACCAGCAGCCACTGCGGCCAGAAAGGGATCACGTCCTGCAGAAGGAAACACGTGCGACTCTAGAAAGTAAAAACCACAATTTGACTGGACTTCCATAAAACGTATTAATTCACAGAGACCCAGGGAAGACGCTGCTTGGTACAGAGTGCAACCAAGCATCTCAAAATTAAAGGGGTTCCTTGCTTTAAAAACCTATTTTCATATACCCTCAGATAGTTCAAAGTCTACTGTATTGTAGAGAGGCGCTATAGACCACCAATCACTGCATGCACCTCTCTAATACATGTAAGAGCAGTACAGGACATGTAGTACCGCACTGTACTGTAGAGAGGCGCTATAGACCACCAATCTCTGCATGAACCTCACTAATACATGTAAGAGCAGTACAGGACATGTAGGACCGCACTGTATTGTAGAGAGGAGCTATAGACCCCAATCACTGCATGCACCTCACTAATACATGTAAGAGCAGTACAGGACATGTAGGACCGCACTGTATTGTAGAGAGGCGCTATAGACCGCCAATCACTGCATGCACCTCACTAATACATGTAAGAGTAGCACAGGACATGTAGGACCGCACTGTATTGTAGAGAGGAGCTATAGACCACCAATCTCTGCATGAACCTCACTAATACATGTAAGAGCAGTACAGGACATGTAGTACCGCACTGTACTGTAGAGAGGAGCTATAGACCCCAAGTCACTGCATGAACCTCACTAATACATGTAAGAGCAGTACAGGACATGTAGCACCACACTGTACTGTAGAGAGGCGCTACTAGACCACCAATCACTGCATGCACCTCACTAATACATGTAAGAGCAGTACAGGACATGTAGCACCACTCTGTACTGTAGAGAGGCGCTATAGACCGCCAATCACGGCATGTACCTCACTAATACAAAAGTATTTACAAGTAAAATGTTCCTGATAATTGGTTGGATTTTCCATCTACCACTTCTGCAGCAGATCAGCAGCGTCTGGGACATTACATGGGTTACATAGGGAATGTGATGCAAAATAAAATGTCCCAGAAAAATAAATAAAATTATATATATATTTATTTATTTTTTTATATAGTATCCTGAGGTCACCATGACTTTTGGGGAGGGGGGGGGGGGGGGGCGCAGAGAAGTAACTATTGTATTTTGTACAGCTATAAATATATCCAAATGGGGTTTCCTCACCTGGGGCAGAGGGTCTGGAAGAGGCTTCGTGAACAGCAATTCCAAAATGGAAACCACAAGGTAAGTGAGGCTGAGCCGCTGGAGGACGCCCATGATGCGCAGATCGCTCCAGGACACTGAAAAGCAGAAGATACAATACTCTTACACATTTTCTATCCATATAGCACCAAGGTACAGTAATACCCCGTTATCCAACGCTTCGGTATCCATCATTTCACAGTTACATCACCATCAATTTTGTAAAAAACCTCGTTATCCATTGTTTTGCTTCAAAGATACAACATTTCATATTCAATATCCACGAGTATACAACCATCCCTTATTCACTGCAGCTACTTTAGTTGGTGCCATAAAGCCAACTCATCTTTTACTGTATCCTGCTTACAATGTTCTTTATGCCTTGTTACATTATTACACGAGAATGTACTGAAAAAGTAGTTTTTTTTTTCTGCTTCATCGTTTCGTTATCCATCACACTTTTCTGGAACGTAACCCCGTTGGATAAAGGGGTATACCTGTACCAGATACCCAACAAAGTCGGCCATAGATTGAATAGGGGCGATTGGGTGAGGGAAAATTTACCAGTCTCAAAATGTTGAAGTAGTTTATTTCCATATGTGGCTTAAGCATAAAGGGGTGGGAGGGGGGGGGGGGGATGTATCAGGCTAAATATGGAAGAATTCTGGCTCCATAGACCTGGTGTGCACGGTCTTTATTATATTGTGTGTTTTACACAGGGCTGTGGAGTCGGCAAGCCGAAGCCCCGACGCCTCAATTTCCCAAACCTCCGACTCCCTCATACACGGCGCATGTTTAAGTGATAACTTTACTGTAGTAAAATGGTCCCATCAGGCTGTTTATCACCTTATGATACAATAATCAAGCTATTTAGGAAGAACAGACACCGACAAGCAAAAGGGTAACAATGTTTTGATCTTTTGAACACATGTTCAAAGTTAAAGAAAAAGCTGTATTTGTATCCAAGTCCAGTCTGCACCAACACTGGGAATGTGTGGAAGAGACCTGGGATCAGATTTTGGTCAAGACCTGCTTGAATCTGATCCAGAGCCCAGAAGGATTCAGGCAGTGCTGAAAGCCAAAAGGTGGATTTCCCAAATACTAACAAAAGAATAAAAATTAACATTTTGATTTTTAGGAGCAAAACAGTAACAATGCAGTTACAGGAAAGCATCTGCAGAACCAAGCAGATGCTAAATACTTGCAAGTCATTTATGTACAAGAGCGGTAAAATGACTGTATATAAAATTACAGTAGCCTCATGTACAAAGCTGTAGTGGATGGTGAGATATGGAGCCTGAAAGTCACAAGTTCAAACCATTGTTACCATTTTGCTTGTCAGTGTAAAATATCTTTATTGGATACGACTTTAGAACACAAAAATTGTAAATATGCAAAACACTGCAGGAACATTTGTGGAGTCTCTGAATTTGTTCTGAGAAATAGTATTGCCTCCATCAGATCCTGCATACATGACCTCACATCTGATCTCATTATTTCCAGGCTAGAGAACGGCCTCTCTACACTAACTTGGGGGCAAAGCGGTGTCCACAGGGGAAACATCTCTAACAATGTCAGTGTATAAAGGAATTGCCTCAGCCACAGTCAGGTCTGATGAATGGTTGATCTTCTTTGAAAACAGGTGAAAAATTTAGCTGAAATCTGTTTGCCCTGGGAGCAGAATCTTTTCCCCTGGGGCAGCGCTTTGCCTGCTCCATGTCATCAATTACACTCCTCATGCGATGAGGCTGAAGATATGGGAGCAGTAGCACTGGCCGGACCCAATGCCTCTTGCTCTTTGCATCGAACTAACTGGACCAACTTATTATATATTTTGGGAGTCTGTCCATTTTATGACTACTCCTGCAAAATGGGCACTGACTCCACGGCCCTGGTTTTACACACTTTTTTGGGCCCCCACTGACAAAGGAGCAGGACTTGAAAGGCAATCTGTGCCAGAAAATCACAAAATACTGGCAGAAATTAGGCCAAGAAATGGGTGTGGTAGATTTAGAGAGGGGGGTGGGGGTGGAAAGTGTCCCAACTTCTCCAGCAGGATACGCTGGGATAAATATAGTGCAGGTCAGATTGCTGGGGCGAAGCGGACACTTAAAATATCGGGTAGGAATGAGAGGTTTTATATGAGAGAAAGATCAGATATGAGAGAGATCATATAGGAGACCAAGGCTAAAATCCATCAGGGTAGGTGTACTGTGCACAGCACTATGCTCCTGGTGTTTTAGAAGTATGTGCTGGGCAGCGGGTACTTCTAAAGCGCTCCAGCCACCCCCATGCACTTCTGCTTTAACCGGTGCGTAAACAGCGGTCACTTCTTTCTACAAATATGCCGGCTAATCTTGGGTGCTAGGATTTTACCATATTTGCAGGATGTACTTTGTGGGCGTTGTAGCATAACTGCTCCCGGAAGGACGTGGCAGGTACATTGTGAACATAACCCTTACTCGAGGAGTGATATTAAAAACAAAATAAGACATCATATTATACACCCTCCACACTCACACGGCCCACGGCAGTAGTTTTCATTGATCACAAACAGTCCAATGAGGAAGAGCTGAACGCTTCTCCAGAGAACCTTCCAAAACAGTTTCCACCTGGAGTTTCCTTTCCGCAGCATCGAGGTCAAGGACAAATGGATGGAGGTTCCCATAATGAAGACGAACCTAGAAAGAGGCGACCACAAGGAATTCCAGCAATCAGCAGTATCTACACACATGCACCTGATGCACTTTTTTTCCTGCTAAATCCCGCCTCAGTCTGCGAGTGCATCGAATACCCCAAATGCATGAGGCGAGAAGCAGGAGAAATCCTAGATCAGTCTCAGGCCCCATTAACATTTTTTCTGGTTTCCATTCGATAGAGATTATGGTGGGGCCATAGACCTCAAAAGGGCCCACATTTGCCCAATATCACAGAGCTCAGCTCCTCTCCCTCTATCATATGTCTATCTAGCTATCCACACGCATACACATGCATTTACTCTCCTAAAGGGGTATCACATCTCATTGATCAGCTTTATACATGAAGACAAAATATTTAAAAAAAAATAAAAAAAAAAAAAAGTGTTCTTACCAAATACATTCCCGGTTTGATTTTGCAGATGGTTGCCTAAGTTACCAACCATTTCTGTTCTCCAACTTCCTTCCGCTGCTAAGATGCATCCGCTAGAGCACAAAATTGGTCAGTAAACAAGCAGGATAGATAACCTGCTGTACCTTAGAAATTGAAGAAAACCTGCTGTACCTTGGAAACTGATGGAAAAAAAAATCATAACAGAAGATTTGGTAAGAATTTTATTTTTTTTTTTGTCTACATATTTAAACTGAACATTCTTACCAAATACATGCATATTCTGATTGTGCTATATGTTTCGAAGCTACAGCAGGTTATCTATCCCGCTTGTTTACAGGCGGTTGCCTAGGTTTCCGACCATCTGTGCTCTAGCAGCTTTGCTTACCAGCAGCAGAAGATAAGCAGAGACGGTTGATAACCTAGGCAACCAACTGTAAACCAGAAGGAAAGATAACTTGCTGTATCTTTTGAAAAGGAAGGAACATCAGAACAGAAATGTATAGGGTAACAGCACTACTTTACATTCGTCTTCATGTTTCCAGCTAATCAAGGAGCTAAGATATATATATATGGTTGATAACCTAGGCAACCACCTGTAAACAAGCAGGACGGATAGCTGCTGTAGCTTTGAAACTGAGGCATAATCAGTACAGGCATGCATTTGGTAAGAATGTTTAGCTTTAAATATGTAGACAGAAAAAAAAAAAACACCACACATTTTTACCAAATACATTTCTGTTCTGATTTTGCTTTTGGTTACCTATCCTGCTTGTTTACTGACCATTTTTTGTGCTCCAGCAGCAGGAGGTAAGCAGAGATGGTTGATAACTTAGGCAAACATCTGTAAATAAGCAGGGTAGATAACCTGCTATAACTTTGAAACCGAAGCAAAATCATAACAGGAATGTATTTGGTAAGTGTTTTTTTTTTTTAAATTTGTTGACATATTTAAATCTAATCAATGACATGGGATACCCCTTTAGGTTTTACATAGTGTTGCAGGAAGCAGCAGTGAAGCACTAGGTGGCTGATCCCTTCCTACAGTTCAAGTACATGACCCATGTTCTAGACCATTTCCCACGCACGATGCCTGGAGGAGGAACATTGCCGACTTCTACACATCCTACCTTGTAATTTAGGAGATATATAATTACCTACTTACCATGGGAAGACCAGGTCAGCTATGGTGAGGCCTAGAATTAAAGAAAAGGAGGAATGTGTAAAGTCCCTGTAATATGCCTATTGCTTACATGCCAGTTTTATGCCTAATCAGCAGTAAATTTGCTACAGGGGCGCTGGTATAGAAGTGAACCGTGCCCACCCTGCTGACGGGCCGACTTGAGCACACAGTGACCGGTATCAGATCTGCAGGTTTATGCCGGTTCATATCCTTACGCCTTGTGTAACAGCTATTCATGTGGATTTTGTGAAGGTAAAAGGACATCTTCTAAAACTCACCATTCCAGCTCTGATGCTTGAAGAACCAGTAGCCGCCTCCGCCGTAATTTACAAACACCATGATCACAAGGGAAAGCCTAGAACAGAAAACAAATGGTCAAAAGGGGGTTATTTTGTTAAAGGGGTTTTTTCGAAGTCTTCGAAAAACCTCTTTAGAATGGCGGTGTTAAAAATAGAAAATTCCCCCATGCTTACCTCTCCCATGACCACTAATCCAGAGCTCTAGTGTTCCCCTGTGGTCCCTCACTGCCGAGGTCACGTTCAGGGATCACATGATGCTGCAGCCAATCACTGACCTCTGTGGTCACATGATGCTGCAGCCAATCGCCGGCCTCTGGGGTCACATGACGAACATGCAATCATGTGACTGCGGAGGCCAGAGATTACAATACAGACTCTTGTCCCTATTTAGTGGTCGGAACAAAACCTCAACATATTATGGAACAACTCCACAATAAGACCCACCTACACTACAGAAATAAAGCGGTCTACCTGTAGATTCCTAAAGCTTAACCTTAAATATGCATAAAAACATATACCCCAAAACCTATAGTCTACCCATCAGAAAGTGGGCGCCCCACCCGGAACCTAAAGACTATCAAGATATAAACCATTATCAAAGACAATAGTCACTGGTCAGACCACACAAGGGATATTGTGACCAGTTTTGGGCACCAGTGCCCAGGAAAGACATTGTAGAGCTTGAACAGGTTCAAAGGCAGCAACGAAAGTAATAAAAGGACTGGGTGGACTACAATACCCAGAAAGATGAGCAAGGTTAGGGTTATTTAGTTTAGAGAAAAGACGGCTTCGGGGGGGGGGGGGGGGACAAATATGTATAAATATATTAAGGCCAATTGGATCTCTCCCAAGATTTATTTATATCCAGGAATGTATCTAGAACAAGGGGGCATCCTCTACGTCTTGAGGAAAGAAAGTTTCTACATAAACATAGAAAGATTCTTTACTGTTACAGCAGTAATACTGTGGAACTCTCTGCCAGAGGAAATTGTCATGGTGAATTCACTAACCGAGTTCATGAATGGCTTGGATGCATTTCTGGAGAGTGATAATAGAACAAGTTATAGTGACCAGGATTCTGGAGAGCGTACTGGATACATTTCTAGATGTAATAATATAACAAGTTATAGAGACCAGGATTCTGAGAAGGTCTGGATACAATTCTAGATGTAATAATATAAAAAAAGTTATAGTGACCGGGATTCTGGAGAAGGGTCTGGATACATTTCTAGATGTAATAATAGAACAAGTTCTAGTGACCGGGATTCTGGAGAAGGGTCGTTGATCCAGGGGTTTTTCCGATTGCCAGATTGGAGTCGGGAAGGAATTTTTTCCCTAAAATGAGGACAATTGGCTTCTACCTCATGAGGGTTTTTGTCTTCCTCTGGATCAACACTTTAGCACAATAGGCTGAACTGGATGGACGTCTTGTCTTTTTTCAGCCTTACAAACTATGTAACTATGTAACATATACTGTTCCAAGATTGGGACAGTATAGGAGTGACTTTCTGTAAAAATATAGACCGCAAGATTTTTTGTCTTTGATAATTGTTTATATCTTGATATTCTTTAGGTTCCGGGTGGGGGCGTCCTTTTCGGGGCAGCTACCCTGCTTTCCAATAGGTAGACTATAGGTATTTAGGGGTATATGTTTTTATGTATATTTATTAAAGGTTAAGTTTTAGGAATCTATAGGTAGACAACTTTATTTCTGTAGTGTAGGGAGGCCAGAGATTGGCTGAAGAATTCAAAAACTGACATGACACTTCTCTCAGCGCTTCAAAAGCAGCATGTAAAAACCTCGTCATGGGTGAACTACAACGAGGTTTTACATAGGAATCAATGAAATTAACGGGGGGACGCTGTTTTTGGGCGAGGAAACGCTCCAAAAACCACGTCCAAATAAGCAGTGTGAACATACCCTAAATGTCCTTTGAAGATCGTGGTTTAATCATCAGTACTAGACATCTGACAACAATTATTATTATTAGAGTAAATAATAATGAGGATAAGCTCACGCAAAGGCTTTTTTCAGTGCCGACAGTCTGTGGTGAAAAACCTTGTTGAAAATATCAGGTGAGGATATTCGGTGTAGAATTATCTTTTGTTCTACTCCTATTCAATTAGTTGTCTCTGTCCAAATTGGGTAACAAAGCTGTTAACAGCTGATAGCTTAGGAAATACATGCCACACAAGTTTGTCTGGTGCATAAATCTGCTTTATTATCAAAAAGTTACAGCTTCATATCTCTTTGCTATGTGTCAAGAATCACATGATTGGCTAGTTGGTTGTTGCTAAGGCAGATTATAATTGAAACCACAGAGCAGCATTTGCATCTACGCAGTACAACTAGACATTGGCTGATAGTAAGTATCCTTGTATTCTCTCTGTATCCTTCAGAAGAGGAATTTCTGAAGGCCTTTCCTTCTTGCTGTAAGCAGCACTTCTGTTCCAGGCAAAGCAGTGTGGAAAATATCTGATGAACTCGATAAGAACGTAATAAAGAGCAGTTTAAACACAATATCAGGTGAGCTTGATAAGGATGTAATAATAGAACAGATTATAATGTTTTCCATTAAATCATCAACTTGACAAAAATGTCCGGACCTTCCAACCCTCAACGAGGAAATGACCAGTAGTGCCTGAAGCCGATTTCTGCCTCGAGCACTTGATCATTACCAGTACGAAACACGTGTCACAGTATTGTCATGTCAATTTTTTGATGGCGCAGCCCTAGAACACCGTGCAAATCACTTCACCCTTGGTTTGGATGCTAATTCTGGGCGTAGAATCCGAAAAAGTCGTGTAAACTCCCCCCGAATAGTAATGAAAAACAGTAAAAGCAAAAAAGTAATGGTTTACCCTCTGAAGGTGTCCAGGGAGCGCAGTCTTTGGGGAACAGTATTCCGGGTAGTGTAGTGTGCGTCCTGGGTGGGCAGATCGGCCCTAGGTGACCCGAGCTCCTATACAGCAAAACAGAAGAACATGTCTGTCAGTGCAGAATAAAAAAGGCCTTATGCCAGTTCACACCTGACACTAGTAAAACATGTAAGGCACAGGATTTTGCAGGCAAACTTTTTTTTTTTTTTTTTTTTTTTAAGGTAAAAAAAGAGAAAAAAAATTCAAATCATGACTTTTGGCAAACGTTCAGAAAGTGTGTGGATTTCATAACATCTGTCAAATGGGTTTTTTGGGATGCTTTCAGACGGAAGTGGCCACTGAGCTTATAGTGTCATTATTAGGTTGTATCAGATACAGAGAGACTGCAGGAGTCACAGTAGCCTAATTTTTATTTTTTATTACAAGTGACAGACACGGTGGGGGTGAGGGGTGCAGGTTTAAGGCTATGTTCACACGGCGTAATGGAAGTGCGTACAGTATGGCCGCAATTACGGCGGGTGCTCTGGGAGTCGCGCTAATCCGCACGTACTTCCGTAGCCTGCTGGCCACATTGACATGCATTACTCGCTGCAAGTAATAGACGTGTTACTTATCTCCCCGAGCGTACAATACGATCGGGAGAGGAGGCGTAATCCATAGTTCTCTATGAGAGCTATGGATTATCATAATTTCTGCGCGCATCTCGCCTGTATTAGAGCGCAAATATGCAGCGAAACGCGCACTGAGATAACCCTGTGTGAACATAACCTAAGACCTAGTTACATAATCTTCCGGCATGCCTTGAGGAAGCATGTACATGCAAAACGATCGTAGGCTTGTTCTGCTGCATCTCTGACTGCTAGGATTTTAATTTTGCGCCAAAGTCAAACCAAAATTGGATTGGCGAGCGCAATTCATTTCTTTTGGATTAAAGTAAAAATGAACACGCTCGGTGGCCTGACCCGACTCCATCTTGTATTTTCTTAATTTTAATGGCGGTTTCTTTAAAGGGGTTTTGCCACGATGTAATGTTGACGTGGGATCCTCCAAAATGGGTATTTATTCACTTTTCTAAATATATGTAATTACAAAAAGTGAAGCCTCTGAAAGCTACAGCATTGCTTAGTTCCCCTTAGTTTCCTGAAAGTTTACATTAGACATGACCAGGAGCTGATCTGGCAACCCTTGAGTGTCCTCACTTCTTATCTGAGGACAGGGAACATGAAGGAGCTTGCAAGGGACTGCGGAGAAAAAGCAGTGAATGAGCCTGTGTCTTTTGTATAGAATCCACTGGTTTTAATGTAATTATTTGAGTAAACATTGCAGACGCTCCCTTCTTCCTCGCTCTGCTCACCCCTGCAGCGTTCACGACTCAGCATGCTTTGTTTATCTTCTCTCCTGAACAGATAAGTGGTAAGGAACTCACTTCATGGCACAACCCCTTTAACTTCAGAAATGAGCTTTCATTTTTAGTAAGGCGCGCAAGGTCACCCGATAAAGAGGCTACTCTTAGAACAATAGTCGGCTGAGTTGTGACACGTCTGTGTTGTTTCACTCTGATACAAAGTGTAAAAGCCCTTGAAGAGTAGACGCCTTCTTGGTACAATGTTGCAATAGAACACAATAAGGAATCGTATCTGTATAGTCAAAACTGAGTCGTGTCCAAAAGTCAGTTAAAATAATTTATACTACTTATTCTTCCTTTATTTACGCCCAATATTCAAAAGTAGAAGTTTTTGATATATTAGCCATAAAAAGTTGTTTATGTAATTTCTTGTCTAGAAATAAATGGTTCCAGGATTTGATTTTCGGAGCAAATTTGATTCACAACCATCCTGTTTCCGTGCGGGTTAGTTTCGCTCTCCCGTGGCAGCCAGCTGGCGACAATCAAAGAATGACCCTATTGGGGTAAGGTGATCTGCTACATTATGAATAGGATTTTTTTTATTTTATTTTTTTTTATTTGTTGCCAATTCCATAATTTATTTTTTTTTTATATCCTCAATATAGAAAAACATTGGACACTCATCGAATAACTTCCTCCCGTGCGAGGGACGCGACATGAAGCAGACTGTGCGGCCATTACATATTATCCAGCATTGTATCTGGGATTTGCTATGTATAAAATTGGGCAACGCCCTCTGGGGGGTGGGAGGAGTCCAAAATTTTCACTAGGAATTGTATAAACTTACAGAGTTAATGAGTCGATCCGTTTCGAGAGGATTAATCCGTTTGCACAACCAGTTCTGTACGGTGTTCAGGCTGAAACAATAGGAAAAGATGTATTAAGAGTGGATAGGAGGATCGCTTGTGATCTATAGGCGGACAATGTATTGCACGACTTGTTAGGGTATGTTCACACGGCGTAACTGCACCGTGTACGGTACGCCGGGTGTTTTGGGAGTTGCACTGATCAGCGCATATTCCCAAAGCACGAGGGGGACTGGCCCCATAGAACACGCATTGTCAGCGGCGCGTAATTGCAGCGAATAATTGACATGTCACTTACCTCCCTGCGCCTACAATACGATCGCAATGTACCTGCAGGGGGACGAGGCGTACTCCATAGTTCTCTCCGAGAGCTATGAATTACCTTAATTGTGGCGCACATCTCACCACGTATTAGAGCTTGTTCACACGACGTTTTGGATCAGTTTTTAACCTGCGAAAACTGGATGCAAACTGCATCCAAAAAGCAGATCCATAAAACGCAACAGCTGATCCTTTATGGATGCGTTTTACGGATCCGTTATTCAGATCCATTTCTTCAATGCTTTATTTAAATCAACCTATCAAACTGCAATTTAAAATTTCAATGACCAAGAAAGTTTCATTAGCTGCCTGAGAGGAGAGGTGATGTCTGAGCATGTGCGACCAGGACTGAAGAGCCCTCAGCTCTGGTCGTATCCCCTGGAGACAAGCTGTAAACAGTGGATCACTAATGGAGCAGCTAAAACAAAAACAGTGCAGATATTTTAATAATAATGAATGGTGAAAATGTTTCTCATTTCATTTGCAAGCTTCACATCAATTTTACTTCATGGCAAAAACCCTTTAAGATAAATTTGTATGCAAGTCTTAATAGGTATAGTTATTAACCAACTCCAGAACAAAAGTTTTTTGTTTTTTTTTAGTTCCGGATAGTGCAGGGAAGGGTTTTTACATTAGTTTTGCTGTCTGTGCCCCTGTTAAGAAGATTTCACCTGTGGCATGCTGGACCTTGTCCTACAGCTACTTTCTGTTGTGGAACATGGAACTACAAGTGCCAGCATTCCCTATAAGTCTCCGTTTGTAACTAGGGGACAATTGTGAGTTGGAACGGTGTAAGTTGAGGACTGCCTGTATTCAGAAATTTCTTTATGCATATTTGGGGCTGCATTTATGGTCTTTATTTATATTCAAGCATGATCGGGGGTCACATTTATATATGATATGGGGTTGAATTTATGCTATTTATGTAGAGGTGTAACTTGAAGCTTCTGGGCCCCAATACAATAAGTGAAAGTAGACCCCACAGTTACCATGTATTCTTTGGAATATTGGTCTCTTTCCATGTGGCAGGACGGCTTTGGGGCCCCTACAGGCTGCAGGGCCCGGCAGTGACCGCTACCTCTGCACCCCCTATAGCTACGCCCTGTATTTATGTATGATCAGTCACATTTATAATAATCCTGTATAATCAGGGTCATGTTTATAATATTCATGCATAATCACAGTTACATTTAAAATAAAGCCCCAAGGCATAAACAGAATCCGGATGATATTTTATCTTGTTTTGATGGTTTTGGGGGACGGTTCCTTCCGTGGTTTGAGGATTCGGCCGTCCCCTGTAACCATTTAATAGCACGACTTTAGTGCATATGCAGAGTTTTTTCGGAACGCCAGCAGCGTGTGAAGATCCGCCCAGTAGAAAACAGTGCAGTGTAGTCTACTGGGTGGATTTTCTGTTCGAGGCTATGGAGAGGGTTCAAATCCAAAAATGCGACTAAAAATCCATACCATGTGGATGTACCCTTATGCTAATTATGTATAATCCGGGTTTGCATTTATGAATAATCAAGGTTTAAAGTTATACTGTAAGTCACGGTTGCATTGATAATATTCATGCATAATCAGGGTTAAATTTATGAATGGATAAACCGGATATAATACATCAACTATTGGACCAGAAAGCTTAAGCCATAACAGGTTGTATTTTGCAAAAAAAAAAAAAATAATTTGTATGAGATAGATAGATGCAAAAAAAAAAGAGAAAAAAAAATTTATTTTTTTTTATATTTAAAAATTTTATTTTTTTTTTTTTTGCAAAAATACAATATTATATAATTAAAATGGGGGGAATTTTCCCAAATTGCTTCGTTCACTTCCCCCGAATTTTCGGAAAAAAAAAATAACTTTGTTCCGAATTACTGGGAAAGAAATGTTAAAAAGCAGTTTTTCCAGGCTGCACGACCTGCAGGGTGTGTAAAAGGTTTTTTTCCAGCTTTAAATATAAAAGGGGGAGTTTGGTTTGGCCCTTCATACAATTTGTTTTTAGTAGCCGAATGACTCCCCCCGCTTTAGAATCGCTTCCTATAAAATTCCCTGGGCACTTAATGAGGGCAAAACTGAAGGGGGAATGTACCTGAAAAAAGTCATCCCAGAAAAAAACTGGAAAAAAAAAAAACGGGGGGTCGGTGGCAAATCAGTGACAGAGTGTGGAATTGGGGGCGGAGCCACAGCAGCATGGGGTCAGAAAATGGCCACAATGACATTCGGAGGGGGCAAAAAAAAAAACAGGGTAGGAAGAGTGGCAAATGACAGAGAGTGGAGGTCACGGCACAGCCACAGCGCAGCTGGGCAGACAGTGGGCACAATGACACAGGGGGTGGGCCCCGGCGGGGCCCGCAGGGGATGAGGGCAGGCAGTGGCACAATGCAAAGGGTGGAGGTCACGGGAGCAAACCACAGCATGAGGTAGGAGTGGCCAAGACGATTGGGGGTGGGTGGCAATACCAGTCCCTTTGGGAAGATGGTTGGTGGAGATGGAGAAAAACCCTTATCAGCGATGTGTGGCATTGGCGGGGGTTTGGGGCATCAGAATAGTGGGGTGAGGCAAAGGGAGTTTTTTAACCCAAATCATTTTCTCACATTTTTTTGGGGGCGTCATGGGCTGATGTAGTTTTTGAGCCTAAGGCAATTTGGGGTTTGGGAAAAATCCTGACCGTCCCCCGCTGATTCTTTTTGGAAAAAAGGTAGTTTTCCCATTTCCCCTGGCAAGCGGGTTTTCCTTTGGGGTAACGTGGCCCCCCCCGCACTGAACACCCCTGATTTCCACACTACTGGCCCGGGCCAGGCAGCTTTTCCCACTGCAAACTGGCAAGTTTTCGGCCCCCAAACCAGTTTGGCTCCCCCTTGCCCAGCGGAATCTTTTTTTCCCCCCCAAATTGGGGGGTGCAAGAGCGCTTTTTCCAGTAGGCCACCACCTGTTGGTTCAGGGATGCTCCAGGCCGCTGTGGCCCGGTGGGCTGCCCCCCCACTAGCAGGGGAAAAGGGCTGGGGTATCAGGACTCCGACTTAGGTACTATGTGGGCTGGTACTGCTCCCACCCCCCCCCCCCCCACCTTCCACCCCGCGCCCCGGGGATGTAGTGACGCTGAGGAACCCCCGGTCAGACCTGTCGAGGAGGGGGATGCCGACTAGGGAGGGCCAATGATTTCGGGGGATTTCCCCATAGTATTTGAGTTTTTCCCCCCTCTAAAAAGCTGGGAAAAAGGCTCCATTTTGGCCCGGGATGAGGGTCCAATAGGGTGGAGGCCAGAAGTATCCCTCTGCCGGATGCTGACTATTCGACTGTCATAGCCCCGCAAATAAGCTGCTGCGGGCAATTTTACAAGTGACCCGAGGGGGTCCCTGCCCCCATTCCCTGTATATGCATGGTGCTTGCGGTCATCTGCCTAGTCTTCCTCATCTCCATCCACCTCCTCCAGCTGCTCTGCTCTCTTGTCACCGGGGTAGAAAATCCACTCATTTCACCAGACAATGCTTCTGCTCCAATGTCCTCCTCCTCCTCCTCCATTTCAGTCCCACGGACTCATGTGGCAACGAGATGTAGTCGCCACGTCTCCAGTCCCCTGCCCAGACAGATTTTTCAGCATCTGTACCATGAACTAAAGCAGAGGAAAGGCGTTATTCATCCCGTAGTCATGGAGACTGACAAAAACGTGGCCTCCTAAATGGCCTCAACAAAGGCAGGTGCCCGATGACTGCCACTGGGCTGACACAAAGTTACACGGGGAAAGTATTATGTCTGCGGGATAAAAAAAATCTTTAAATGGTTTTTTATTCATACAGTGGCCCCAACATGTGCAGGCTGGAATTAAAACGGGGGGAAACATGCATTTCTTTTGTGTTTTGGGGGGAGGCTGTTTGGCTGAAACTCGGGAGGGTGTTCCGGGCTTTGTAAAAGGGATAAGGAATGCACAGTTTCCGGCCATTTTTGAATGTTGAAGATCGTGGAAACTTCAGGAATTTTTTCACAACCGTTAAAACCCGTGCCCATCAGGGGCAGGGACCACCCCTCCTGGTGGGCGGGGCACCATGCATTCCCATTGCCCGTCACCATGGTTCCGTTTGCATTTGGCGCGGAGAAAGCTCACATCGATTTCTTGCTGCATGCCAGAGCATTTCCCCTGTGTGACTTGTTCGCCGAGGCAACCCGGTTAGAACTGAGTGACCCCGCTTGCCCTTCAATGGGTTTAGGGGCAGTATTTGTGGAGGGAGATGGTGGTGGGGGTGGGGAGGAGGAGGGGGCTTTGGGCGCGGTGCAGCTTTTGACAACGTGGGGAAAAACGGCGCTCCTGCCCAAAGTTTTTGGGTGTGCCTGGGCAGGAAACATTCCCCAGGGGCCGAAAAGGACAGTAGGGCCCTGCGAGTTACGCCCCAGTGCCCGGCCCTTGGAAAAACCGAAAAGTCAAGGACTGACCCCCCTTTTTTAATATTTTGAAGTGCGGCTGCCTTTTTGGAAAGAAAAATTACGGCTGGAATCTCCATCTCGGCTCGGCAAAAGCCATTATTCTTAAAACGGTGCGGAGTCCCCATTTGGGAAAAGGGGGGGGGACGCAATTCCCAACAACTTGGCAGGGCATGGTCAGTGCTGCACCTTTGGATTTGGAGCATATGTTGTCCTTTGCAAATCCCCTGCTGAAAACCCTGCTGGGCCATATACAAAAGGGCAGGAGATTGGATGGGGATGTAAAGAGAAACACCCCTTCTGCGAGGTGGTGGACCCTTGATGGGCAAGGGATGCGGCTTTTTGGACGCTGCTGGCGGCGGCGGATGGCCCCCACATTGAGCCCTTTTTCCCCCAGGCCAGGATGGGAGCTGCATGTGTTGCGCGGCCCCCGGGGGGCCAACGTTAGCCCCCTGGATGCTTCCTTTCTGCCCACAATTTTAAAAAACCCAATTGGCTCCTCGGTGTCTTTGAAACAACTCCACCCCGCCGGTATCAGATTTTACCGCCAAGTCGCACTGAGTGATTGCCCCCGCTGCTCGCTGACCCCTTGCCGCTACTTTCTTGGCCTGCGAAGGGGGTTTTTTTTCCCGGGGCCCCGTTGGTCCCGACCTCAACTGCTGCTATCCTGCTACTCCGGCCCACAACCCCCTTGTGGTGCGCTGCTGCCCGGCGCGCAAGCTGACGCCCTTCTCCTGACGATGGAACCCCTTTTTTCACCCGGGTCCCCAAATGGGTCGGTACATCTCATCTATTTTTGTTTTCATCGTACTGTGTCCCCACACCCGGGTTTGGGTTTCCCAGGCGACTTCACCCCAGACCCCCCATGCCACCTCCACATTTTACTTTTTCCCCCTATGCAAAAAGGGGAAATTTGGCCCCTTTCTTCGCTGCCCAAATGCGCTGAGCCCTCCCAAAAATTTTTCATCCTCACTATATAGTGGCACTGAGCCCAGACCAATAGTAGATCTTGGGTGAGGGGGAAAGGATGGGACAGAGACGGGTGAGGACAGGTTTAGGGAGCTGACCCGCTCCCGGGGCCTGCCCAAATAAGGGTTTTGTCTGACGTTCCCCCCCGATTTGAGGGGGGGGTCAGATGTCATCTGGGAGGAGGGATGACCTAGTCAACAATCAAAGAAACCCTTGGGTTGCTGAACAAAACCACCCGGGCTAGAGAAGCGGCATTGGGCCTCACTGAGTGACCCCTCTGCGAGTCCCCTTTCGGTGCTGCGACCCGGGCCTGGAAATGTTTGTGCCTCTGCACTGCAGATGAAGAGCCCGCCACCTCTCTGTTACAAACCCGTTTTTCGAAAATTTACAGACACTGTTTGATGAAGATATTTATATGATAAATACACACCCCGTATTTGACTCCAAATAACCCAGTAACAAGTTGGGGAAACCTTTGGGTATAAATTGGAGTACCACAGCTAAAAAAAAACGTTAATTAACCCCTGGATGTAAATTGCGCAAAAGAATTGAGCAGCCAAAAATGAAGTGGTATTTGTATTGTATTAATTTAAAGAAACAGCGTTTTTTACAACAGGAACTGGCTCAGATCCCCCTTGGATATTGAATGTATATGCAGCTGCAGTGGACGCACACTGGACTTCACATCCAATACACCAAAAAAAATCAGAAATAGAACATTAAGAGAACAGTCTGAGACAAGCTGAGACACCCCACAAAAATCGCTATATAAAAATCAACTCTTCAGTAACAATCAGCGCGGCGCACCTTCCCTGATGAGTACAGTGAGAGCGGTTGAGCTCCCAGGTCGCGCCGGACTATAGTGCGGTGACGTCACAGAATCCCGCCGGGTCTCTGATTGGCTTCATCTCTGCACATGTCATGTAGGCTATGCCCTTCTTCCTCCCAGAGTGCTTTGCCTCATGTAACGCCATGTGCTCGCAGCCATTTTATCAATCAAAAGCACACATCGTTCATCCGAAGAACCCCAAAGTTCGACTTCGTTCAGAACCGAAGTTTTCCTGAAATTCTAAACGAATTCCACTTCGTTAGAATCAATTCGCCCATCTTTATATATAATCTATCTATATTTGCAAATAAGAAAATACATTATTCGATATAATGTTATTTTTATTTTTTGCAAATATAAAAATTATATTAAAAAAAAATTATGATAGATAGAAATTAAATTTGCAAAAAAAAAAAGGAATACAAGTTTTTTAGAATATATTTCCTAATTTTTTTGGGATTTTTTGCATCTAGATGCAAAAGAGAAAAAAAAAATTTATACAATATATAAATTTTTTTTCTTTTTGCATCTATTAGATGGGAAAAAAAAAAATTTGGAAAAAAAATTAGGAAATATATTCTAATAAAAATTTATATTTTTTTGCAAAATTTATATATATATATACACACAAAAAAATAAATGTATTAGATATAATTTATATTTTTTTATATATATATATGCAAAAAGAATATTACATTAGACAGATATATAATGTCAAAAAAAATTGTTTGCAAATAAATATTTTTTTTATTCAGTCACTGTTGGCGCAGCTGCATAAAAAAAAAAGAAGAATAAATGCTGATTCATTGATTTCTATAAGAAAAGTTCCTGTTTTATCTCATGTGATGGATACAAGAGAAAAACTAGAAACCTAATGAAACCCAAATTTGTGTTCCTAAATTCTGTGCTTGTCATCCTCACTGTAACCTACCCCAGGTCACTACTCAACCAGAGAACCGCCCCGTCAAGAAGGACGAGCCGAAAGCTTCTACAAATCAAGGACCGACTGCTAAGATCTGCAGAGGAGGCCATAGACTGAAGGGAAAGGCTGGGAGAGGTCATGCGAGGGGAGGCCAGACTGAAGGCAATGGTTCTGAGCCACATGAAACCTCGAACATTGAATTAAGTGGCACAGGAGGGTTGGGCCGTGCTGCTCTTCATCAGTTATCGCCACCGGGCACAAGCTGAGAAAGATAAATCACTAAAACGGAGAATATTGGTTTATCACTTGCTCTGCGCCTCGTCGAGATGTCAGCAGTGTTCAATGTGGTGCGAACAACAGACTAAGGACAGAGGTGCACGGAGGTGATCCTCTGCAAGGGCGGAGTGCCCGATTGGCGTATCGCGATTCATTCTGCAAGCTAAAGGAGTTCTCACCACAATGATTGGCTTTTAACATGTAGGGGGAAGGTAAATGAAGATTATCATCAAATACATTGCTGTTTGATTTTGCTTTGCTCAGGAGTTAAAGAAGATTTCATCTCCTTTTAGAGCACACAGGTTTCTCTGGTTACTGACCACCTGCTCTCTCATTGCTCCAAGCTGCCGTCAGGCTGTCCATGGGGAGTCACTCCCTGCTAAACCTTATGATCCATTCTGTACTGCAAGCTAAAGGACTTCTCACCAAAGATTGGCTTTTAACATATGGGGGGGGGGGGGGAGGTAAATGAAGAACAAGGTAAATGAAGAATATTATCAAATACATTGCCGTTTTGATTTTGCTTTGCTCAGGAGCTAAAGAAGATTTCATCTCCTTTTAGAGCACACAGGTTTCTCTGGTTACTGACCACCTCTCCCTGCTCTCTCACTATGGACAGCATGACTGATAGCAACTTGGAACAATGAGTCACTGCCTGCTAAACCTTATGATCCATTCTGTACTGCAAGCTAAAGGAGTTCTCACCAAAATGATTGGCTTTTAACATGTAGGAGAAGGTAAATGAAGATCATCAAATACAATGCTGTTTTGATTTTGCTTTGCTCAGGAGCTAAAGATTTAATCTCCTTTTAGAGCACAAAAAAGTTTCTCTGGTTACCGACCACCCCTCCCCGCTCTCTCATTGCTCCAAGTTGCCATCAGTCAGGTGGTCCATGGTGAGTCACTCCCTGCTAAACCTTATGATCCATTCTGTACTGCAAGCTAAAGAAGTGCTCACCAAAATGATTGGCTTTTGACATATGGGGGAAGGTAAATGAAGATCATCAAATACATTGCCATTTTGATTTTGCTTTGCTCAGGAGCTAAAGAAGATTTCATCTCCTTTTAGAGCACAGGTTTCTCTGGTTACCGACCACCTCTCCCTGCTCTCTCACCATGGACAGCATGACTGATAGCAACTTGGAACAATGAGTCATTCCCTACTAAACCTTATGATCCATTCTGTACTGCAAGATTTTAACATGTAGGTGGAAGGTAAATGAAGATAATCATCAAATACTTTGCCCTTTTGCTTTGCTCAGGAGATGAAGATTTCATCTCCTCTTAGAGCACACAGGTTTCTCTGGTTACCGACCTGCTCTCTCATCGCTCCAAGCTTCTGTCAGTCAGTCTGTCCATGGTGAGGCACTCCCTGCTAAACCTTATCTCTAGCAACGGAGTTTATTTACCCAACTTAATGACAAGCTTTCACCCTCTAGCGCTCTGTAGCCTTCTGTACTACACCCTTCTTTCGGGTGCATAAGTAGCAAGAAATACAAAGGTATACGAGTCAGCAAACTGTTGGCGTTGAAAGTACACACTGGCCTGCACGTACTTCAACAGCACTAAGGAAGACGTATATCGTGTATGCAGTGTTAATGTACCCTAACAGGAATAGCAGAGATGTCAATCACTGCTATAGAACTACACACAGCCTGACCAGGAAGTGCAAGTAAATCTGTATAAACAGCAGGGTGAGAACAACCCCTTTAAAATGGGACATCACATCCCAAACCTAGGGGTGCAAACCGTGTCATCCAAACCCTCAGAAGTGTCTGCACGAATCCCCATTCACCTACACTACCAGCAGTGCTTAAGCGCCGTGAAGGAGTAACCTGTCACTTCTCTCCCCTGGCATACAATATGATCATATTGTACGCTGGGCGGGGGGGGGGATGCACAATTCATAGCATGCTATGAATTACCATAATTGGGGCACAATCCGCCCCATATTAAAGCGCACACACTCGGCAAAATGCGTTCCGCAATTACGCCGTGTCAACATACCCTAAGGCTTAAAACTTGTCATTGCCTTAGGTAAACAAAGCTGCTGTGCTAAAGAGAAGACTCAAAAGGGAGCGACTCCTGATCAGAGAAGAAAGGAGAGATGGTCGGGAACCTAGAGACACTAAATCAAAACAGCAATGTATTTGGTAACAGTCTTCATTTACCTCTCCTTACATGTTAAAAGCCATTCACTGTAGTAAGACAACCCCTTTAATTTCCACAAGAGAACATCTAAGGACACAGATTGGCCGTGACCAACGTGAATCTCACTCTCTTAACCGAATATAAAAGCAGTGACCGCAATGCGAGACGTTATACCGAGATTAAGGTCATAAGGCGCCTTGTCATGGGAAGGTTGTAAAAGTTAAAGGGGGGGGGGGGGGAATTAAAAAATGTGCTTACCGCAACAAGAAGGATCCCAAGTAGAGAGCTATAAAGATGGCCACATAGATGAAGAAGGCGATGACGATGGCTGCAGAGAAGGGGGAAGAGCGAGAATTTTAAGAAGAAACCATAAAGACTTTGGTGCTGACATTGCAGAAATACTCACGGAGGTTGGTGTAACCCGGGTTCTGGTTGATAATGATCTCACAGGTGACATCTTTGGTGCTGGAATGGTTGGCCTTCACCCATAAGGAGTAGTTACCAAATTCCCTAAACCTGTAGTGAATCCTGAAAAGGAAGAAGAACATCAGAAAGTTCTGAACATTTTGAAGCCTCACGGAAGTTTTCGGACCTAAACTTCATAGAGAAGTCACAGGGGGAGAGGGACGGGGTCATGGGAGGATTACATTAGACTGAAGCCATCAAGGAGAAGGTCACAGCCAACACGTGAGGGGGTGGCCAATGGGGGCAAGATGTTGGCCAAATTAGTTTAATAACCAAGGCCGGGATGACAGGTAGGTGAAGGTAGGCGACCACTTAGGGCAGGCATCCTCAAAACTGCAGCCCTCCAGCTGTTGGAAACTATAGCAGTGGGCATGATGGGAGTTGTAGTTTCCCAACAGTTGGAGAGCCAACAACTCCCATCATGCAT
Source organism: Phyllomedusa bahiana (assembly GCA_025379985.1). NCBI lineage: Eukaryota > Metazoa > Chordata > Amphibia > Anura > Hylidae > Phyllomedusa > Phyllomedusa bahiana. The sequence goes on along the minus strand of JAODAL010010491.1, from coordinate 13,658 downwards.
TTATACAATCTATAACAGTGGGAATGATGGGAGTTGTAGTTTCCCACAGTGGGAAACACAACTCCCAAGCTTTATAAATCTGTATAGGGGTGAGGGGTTTTTCCTCCAACAGCTGGGGCTGCAATTTGGGGCCCAGCTTTGTAAAACTAATTTTCATGGTCCATGAAAGATTATAGCCAGGGGAGTTGTCTCTCCAGCTGTTGGGAAACTACATCTCCCATCATGCCCATGGATATAGATTATAGAAATGCATGATGGGAGATGTAGGTTCCCAACAGCTGGAGAGCTGATGTTGCAGACCCCTGGTCTAGCAGAAGACAAACTCATTGGGAGATGAGCCGTTCTGTCTCCATTCTGCTCCGTTACCTTCGGGGGACTGTTGCCGAAATGGGTGCAGGTCCCAGAGGCGGGACCCGCATTGAACAAACTTGATTTGGTATTTCATATAAAATACGTCTTCAAGGTCTATGGTGGGAACCCCCTTCTAAAAGTCACCCTACACAGGTCCTGCATAGATCAAATGGGCACCCTCCATAGAACTTCCTCTGGCGTGCCCTAGAGAGTGAGGACCCTGTGCCTTCATCTTTATGTGGTGGTTGCAATGGGAGATCACATCATCAATGGAGGACATGTATTAGATAAAGGGTTCTCCGGTTTACAAATCCAAAATTTCAAGCCCAAAAATTAGGCAATTTGGAGTTGATAGAGGAGGGTCCTGTGTTCGGAATACTCATTTCTTGGCCACAGCAGAGACTCTCACTGGGGAACCTGTCCTGCATTCAGGGTCGGATTATCCCATTAGTCTACAAAGGGAGCCTCTGGTGGGCCCTCGTTCGGTCACAATGATGTACCCTATCATTTCAAAGATCTAGCAGAAAGTCATCATCATTTGGAGAGGATTGTAATCCGAAATCTGGTGAATCTAAACCCTGGATGTGCAATGACCACTAAAATGGTCTAAATTCCCAAAAAGTGGCCCCCCGCATCGGGTTGTCCCCCTGGAACAATTGCAAGTGGGGGGCCCTCCCCTTCTTTTAATTTCCCCAAAAAAAAAATCCCCTGGTGGGCCCCCGCAAATTTCGTGGCCCCCTTCATCAAGGAAGTGGCCTCACGGGGGGAGAAGGGGGGCCCCGGGGAAAATCCCAGGGCCCTGGGACTGGTTCCCTTAAAAAAGGGAAATGTGCCTGGGGCCTGCTTTTTTGGGAAAAACTTGGGTAACCCTTTTTTCCCCGTTTGGGCTTGGGGGGAAACAACCCCGGCCCATTTAAAGAAAAGTGTAAAACCCAGGGGATAACCCCTTTTTGGCCCAAGGGGTTTTAAAAAAAAAAAGTTGGGGAAAAAAAAAGGGGGAGTTATAATTAAGTCATCATTTGGAGGATTGTAACGAAATCTATGGTGCAATGTAAAACCCTGGAATGTGCATATGAACAAAAAACATGGTCATACTGATTTTACAGCAAGGGATAGGCCTCCCGATACAAGGCATCTTTTCAGGGTCCCACCTGTGACAAACCTAGTCAAGTGGGTGGGCCCTCACTTTCTTTGAAGGCGTTAACAAAAAAACCTCCCCTGGTGGGCCCTCAGCATAACTTCCTCTGGTGTGTCCCACCTGTGATCAAGTTTTACAAGTGGCAATGCCGTGTCTGTTGGTAGAAGGGTGGCCCTACGAGAACTGATACGGGCCCCTCCCGATGAAAGTTCATGAACCACCAGAGGAGAATAAGGTTTTCACCTGCTGGAATACAGACTATTGAATATGAATGGACTTGGGTATGCCCTTTTGAAGCTGGGATCAGCCACGTTTGGAAATATGGAAACTTCGGACGTTGGCTTAGACCCATAAACCTAATTCTAAACCCCAGGGCCCCCATATTGTAGCCCAGAACAGAGACTGGAACTCATACACCTCTACTTAGTCACCCTTCTAACCTATCAGAAGGTAGTAAAGGATATTTACAACAGGTGAACATTTAGGGCGACCTGTATGAACCTGGCGCCATCTTGCCAATTCTACCTCTGTATTTGATAGTGTATGAAGATCTTCCAGCCCCTTAGACAGGTGTCCCATACTACGCAAGAAGTAGTCTCAGCCTCACCACTTTGAAACTGGTTTGGATTTATACCAAACTTAGGCACGTTTTGCAACAGGCCCCTGCATTTTTTGGCACATGCAAAAGTGCCGTATCTGGAGCTGATCACGGCAAATTTTGGCACACAATGGTTCATACATCAATAGAACTGGGCTACGACAATATGTTTGGCTCAAAGTGTGCCAAAAAAGTGGCACAGCCCCCCCTCATACTAGCCACCCTAATGTACGCCTCATCCCAAGTGGAAATCCAATATCAAAATCTCCATACCCCACAATGAAAGCGCATCCTAGGGGCCGAAAAAGCCAGGCATTTGTATCTTTGAACAGAATAAGAGGACATGAAATAGACCCTGCATATTGTAATGAATTTGGTGGGTTAAAACGGTTTTGTGCAGCCATCAGGTTCGTCACAGAGCCTTGGATGGTGACAGGGGCGTAACTACCTGGGTAGCAGACTTAGCAGCTGCCACGGGGCCCGTGCTCTTAGGGGGTCTGGGGCAGCTTCTACTGCTTCCGCTACCCCGGTAATGCCACTCCTGGGCCCGCCAGCAGTGAACATAACAGTTCACTGCGGCAGGCGCGGAGCTGCGGGGCCCGGCGCATGCTGCCGATGAACGCCCGGGCCCTCCGGCCTGAGCGTTCAGAGGCAGCGCTGCCCGGGGGTAGCAGAACGGAGCGACGCTCCACTCTGCTACTTCCTCTGCCGGCTCTCACTGATCACGTGGGTGGCACGATTATGTCACATGATCGCGCCGCCCGCGCTGAGCACAGCGTGGACAGAGGTAAGTAAGTGATTTCTTATTTTACCTGCCCTGCCTGCATATATACCCCGCCCTGCCCGCCTATGTATAGCCCACCCTGCCTTCCTCCCTATAAAGCCCACCCTGCCTATATTCCCCTGCCTGCCTATATAGCAGGGCTGTGAAGTCGGCAAACCAAAGCCCCGACTCAGACTCCTCAATTTCCCAAACCTCTGACTCCCTCATACATGACTCATGTTTAAGTGATAACTTTACTGTAGTAAAATGGTAACATCAGGCTGTTTATCACCTTATGATACAATAATCAAGCTACTTAGGTAGAACAGACACTGACAAGCAAAAGGGTAACAATGTTTAGATCTTTTGAACACTTGTGGGTAGAGTTGAAGAAAAAGCTGTATTTGTATCCAAGTGCAGTCTGCACCAACATTGGGAATGTATAGAAGAGACCTGGGATCGGATTTTGGTCAAGATATGCTTTAGGAGCAAAACATTAACAATGCAGTTATAGGAAAGAATCTGCAGAACTAAGCAGATGCTAAATACTTGCAAGTCACATTTATGTATAAGATCAATAAGATGACTGTATATAAAATTACAGTAGCCTCATGTACAAAGCTATAGTGGATGGAGAAATATGGAGCCTGAAAGTCTCAAGTTTAAAACATTGTTACCATTTTGCTTCTCAGTGTAAAATATATTTATTGGATATGACTTTAGAACACAAAAAAAATTGTAAATATGCAAAACACTGCAGGAACATTTGTGGAGTCTCTGAATTTGTTCTGAGAAATAGTATTGCCTCCATCAAATCCTGCATACATGACCTCACATCTAATCTCATTATTTCCAGGCTAGAGAACGGCGTCTACACTAACTTGGGGGCAAAGCAGTGACCACAGGGGCCACATCTCTAACAATGTCAGGGTATAAAGGAATTGCCTCAGCCACAGTCAGTTTTGATGAATGGTTGATCTTCTACTTTGAAAGCAGGTGAAAAATGTTGCTGAAATCTGTTTGCTATGGGAGCGGGATCTATTCCCCTGGGGCAGCGCTTTGCCTGCTCCATGTCATCAATTACACTCCTCATGTGATGAGGCTGAAGATATGGGAGCAGGAGCACTGGCCGGACCCAATTCCTCTTGCTCTTTGCACTGCATCGAACTAACTGGACCAACTTATTATATATTTTGGGAGTTGGTCCATTTTATGCTTTTAGCCCACCCTGCCTGCCTATATACCGCTGCCTGCCTATATAACCCCTATAAAGCCTGCTTGTATAGCTCCTATAGCCTCCCTAAAGCTTGCCTACCTATATAGCCCCCTGAAACCTGTCTGTCTACTTATATGGGGCCCCTTTAGCTACCTAAACCCTGCCTACCTATATGGCCCCTATAGCCCACCTAACCCCTGTCTACCTGTATGGCTCCCTATACCATGCCTGTCTACCCTTTCAGCCCCCTATAGCTACCTAAACTCTACATGCCTACCTATATGGCCCTATAGCCTACCTAAAGCCTGCCTGCCTATTTGGGCCCCTCTATAGCCTATTTACCTACCTGTCTACCTATGTGGGCCCCACCTACAGCCTAGCTACCTGGGGCCCACCTACAGCCTACCTGTGGTCCACCTACTGCATACCTACCTACCTGGGGCCTAAATACTGCATACCTAGTGCCAATCTACCTACTTGTAACCTACCTACCTAATGGAGACCTGCCTGACTACTGCCTACCTACATAGGATCTACCTACCTGGGGCCTATGTACTACCTACCTCAAGTCTACTAACCTACCAACCTATCTAATGGGGGTCTACCTCCTTATATGATTCAGTGCATACAGGCCATAGCTGTAACACAATCTCCAGGGGGTGAATCCTCTGTTCCTCCCCTCTAGGAGACTTTGCCTCTAAGCTATGGCCTGTACCCACTCTCCCACCCCTGGGATGTTTGTACAGAGGTGGGGGTCAGGGAGTGAGGTGCTGGAAGAGTGAGGATTCTTATATTTTTGTGTTTAAATCTGCTGGGTTGTGTGGTGGCGGGTAGAAGTCATCTTGGTGGTCGGGACCGGATGCATAACAAAAGGTAAAGACAACGACTCGGTAGAGAGACATCACCTGTGAGTCACAAGATGTAACTGCCCTGTAATCACTTATATGTCTGCAGAGTCTGTGTACACTGGTGTCTACCACTATATGGAGGTTACATACAGTTTGTAGGGCACCTGTGTACACTAGCATATACCATTAAATGCAGTAATATTGATCTTCATTAATAGTAATAGGGGTATTAGTCACTATTTGGTGGTAATTTGTGGTCGTGCTCTTGCAGTATAATCCGGTCCATATGTAGTAACGTAATTGGTAATGTTAATATGGCTATAGTGGGATTTGTTTGGTAGCAGTATGATGGCGATATATATGGTGAGGTGTTTACTCCTTGTATTATCTAGTAACTGCATGACTTAAGAGGCACCGATAAAGGTTTGTGGTTGGGGAAGCAGGGCAGGGGTGGGGGTTCATCCAAAAGTTTGCTTTGGGGCCCAGGCTTCCCTAGTTACGCCCCTGGATGCTAAGGTTGGCTTACTCCCAATGGCCGCCAGGTGCAACCTCAGAACAGTCACCGGCAGCTGACCAGGTGGGTTAGAAGCGCTAATGAGAGGCGCCAAACAAACAGGAACTGCTAAAGACCAGGCCCAGTGGGATGGGAAGAGTGATCTTATAACCCCACGGGTGCAAGGGAATTGGCAGTGGAAGTCCCAACTCTGCTGCACACTGTGGGATTAAATAGGAGCAGGTTGTGGCCGCGCCTCCCTATAGAGCCAGGAGGATCAGAGGCGGCTACATGGTACAAACAAGGAAAAAAAGCCACATATTGAAGAGGTAGGTAACAAGCGACAGACCATAGCAGTGTAACGTGCTAGATTATTGCAGGGGAAAAAAAAAAAAAAAAGTCTGGAAATAGTGCCATCAAAAACTCACCGACAGAGCTCCGTCTTCCCTAAGGTGGAATTTATCTGCAGAGTGACTGCGTGCCGAGTATCTACTACCGTCACATCACTAGCACGCACCGCCCGAGGGTCCGATACGGCTAAAGTCTGATACAGGCACTGCCGGGAGGGAAAAAAAAAACAAAGTCAACACCATCATTAGGCTAAACATTTCCGATATACACAAAAGTATACAAAGATGAGATTTTACAATTATAAACAAAGTCAGAAAATTAGAGTTTCATCAATTTAGGTGTATGCAGACAGGGGGCAACTTCAGACCAAAGGGCATAGGCCGAAATATCAAGAGAACAATGGAGCAGGGGCAAAGGAGGCCGAGACAGACCAGGGAAAATGCGGCTGAAATCTGAGGCACAGCAGTTTACAGAAATGAAAGCCGGGCTGTGATTGGTTGCTATGACCTCGATTTGGCTGTTGTAAGCAACAATTAGACAGTTGCCATAAATGAGGCCCACTGTTCTGTAAACCTTATGAGATCTTTATTGCCTATAGCAACCAACCGGAGCTCAGCTTTCATTTTCCCTCAGAGTCCATACCAACCAACCAGAGCTCAGCTTTCATTTTCCCTCAGAGTCCATACCAACCAACCAGAGCTCAGCTTTCATTTTCCCTCAGAGTCCATACCAACCAACCAGAGCTCAGCTTTCATTTTCCCTCAGAGTCCATACCAACCAACCAGAGCTCAGCTTTCATTTTATGAACTGCTCTGGATGGTTGCTATGGGCAACAAAGTCTGGGGGGGTATGTTTACACGGCTTATTTTGAGTGGTTTCCGCGCCCATAACCTCGCTTCTTCAGAAGAGGTTTTAGAGGCGTTTCTCTGCAAGGTTTTCATCCATATAAATTAATAGCCAGGACGAAAACCGCGCCTAAAACCCACTACAAGAATTGACATGACGCTTCTTTTTCATTGCTTCCAGAGAAGCGTGCAAAAACCTCGTCATGTGTGAACTACAAGGTTTTACACAGGAATCAATTAAACGAACTGGGGACATTTTGGACGAGGTTTTGGGCGAGGAAACGCTCCGAAAACCTCGTCCAAATAAGCCGTGTGAACATGGCCTTACCGTTGACCAGTTGTGATGCATAAGGTCCTCTAAGGGCTCGTTCACACGGCTTATTTGGGCGCTGATTGGAGCCGTACTGCGCGCCGTCGGTGCGCTGCAGTACGGCTCCAATCCGTCCCAGTAACTATGGTAATCCACAGTTCTCAGAGAACTATGGATTCCGTCTCCTCCCCGCTCGGCGAATCCGCTGCGGGAAAGAAAGTGACATGTGAATTATTTACAGCACGTACGCGCCGCTAGTAATGATAGTCTATGGGGCCGGCGAGCTGCCGCCCCCCTCCCCCCCGCCCCTGCTGCACGGCTGCCGGCGTAGTTGCGGGGCAAAATCCATCCCCGCAATTACGCCGGCAATAAGCCGTGTGAACGAGGCCTAACGCTCCTCACAGGGTCTACAACCTGCACTACTAGTTAATATAGTCCAGTTTTCTACAGGTTTAAGTGCACAAATCCCAGAAAAAGCGGGAAACACACAACAACTAAACACTCTACCTGGTAACAGTGGTCGGAGCGCCAATACACAATAAACTTCTCCCGGGGCAGCTCGTTGTTAATCAGCAGAAGAGCCTGGTCCATCTGTAGGTGAGGGGATCTCCTGAAGAGACCTGGAGAAAAAGAAAATAAAAAATGGTAGAGGGGAAAAATAAGAGTGACAGAAATCAGTATAATTTTAATAAGTTCCATCCTCAATGGCGTCAGAGCTTTTGAGCTCACAGGAACCATAACAGATCAGTTATGATCAGCTTTGCGACCGACTAATGGAGGATTTACTTCTACATGATGCCAGGTCCCTCCAGAAGAACATTGCCCATCACACTGTCTCCGCCATCTTTTCTTCCCATAGGGCAGTCTGGTGCTGGGTCCTCCCCAGGTAATTGACGTGCACGCACCCGGCCGTCCACATGATGGAAAACGCGACTCGTCACACTAGGTCGCTTTCCTCCGGGCTCCCTTAACGGGAGCAGACGGCAGGGCGGGCCGGCAAGCCCTACAATACCTCCAGTTGTCCTTCCTTGGACCATCTTTGGCAGTTACTAATCACTACATAACAGGGACACCCCACAAGACCAGCCATATAGGAGATGCTCCGAGCCAGTCGTTTAGCCATCACAATTTGGCTCTTTTCCGTCAGATCCCTACATTTACCCATTTTTTTTTTCCTATTTCCAGAACTGTCTGTTCACTCAGTGCCTGATATATCACAACCCTGACAGGTGCCGCTGTCACAGGATCAATGTTAGTCACAGGTCATGGGTGTATTTTGAGAACTAGAACAAAAACACAGACAATAATAAATCTAGCCGATCTTAAAGGGGTGTTCTGGGATTTCCAAAAGCTCATTTGTGAGGAGGAAGGAAAGAGGAAGGAAGGAAAGAGGAAGGAAGGAAGGAAAGAGGAAGGAGGAAGGAAGGAAGGAAGGCAAGTGTACTCACCTCCTGGACGCTCCCATTCATCTTTTATGTAACAGGTGAAGCCAATCACCGACTGCAATGTCAACTGCATGCAACCACTGTGGTCTGTGACTGGCTGCACCGTCCTGTTGAACAGGATGCTGCCGTGACTGCAGGGGAGCATCCAAAAAGTGTGCAGGCCCCGATGGATCAACAAGTTTCTGTAAATCCCGGAACAGCCCTCAAATGGGTCAAGAACATAAATGACTATATAACAATTCAATGCTAAAGAAGCATCCACAACAATGAGGTCCAATGAGGCCTTGTCGCAGGATAAATAGTCCAGGGGAAAAGCTTCTGGTTTATTTTTCAGGACACTGCAGCCCGCGTTCTGTGCGATTCATTACCAGGTGAAGGCGCATCACCCAAGAGAAAAAAAAAAAGTCTGGGTCAGACAAAATAATTTGATGAAGCCTCGAGAAGAGAAAATTGCAAGTGGGAACAATGAAATGACTCGCTTCCAGAGAATTGGAAACAGAGGGGAAATATTTTGGGTATGGTTACAAGTTAGTGACCTTACCAACCGTTCTTATTACAGACAGAGATAGCTGGGGAGAGAAAGAAAAAAAAACGAGGGAAAGGGAAAAAAAGATGACACGGGACCCATCTCCTTCCTGAGCAGTATGATGGCTGGACATTCCCATCTTGTTTGTACAGATGAATGAGGCTCCTTCAGGTACCTGGAAATTGTACCCAAGGAGGATCGAGACTTGTGCAAGTCCTCTATTCTCTTCATGATATCTTGGCTGATTTCTTTAGACTATACCATTATTTTTCAGAAAGTAGCAGTGTGTTTCTGTTGTGGATTTAAAATGGTGTGAATATTGTCAATAAACCTATCAGAAGCTTCCAAAGACCTGACCTCATCATATGGGCGGTCCCAAATTGTTTAAAGGTGGAGTCATCCCAGTGTAAACTGGGAAACTGCTGACTTCGCAGAAAGTAATAAAAATGCCTTAAAAAATTCCCTCTCTCATTATTCTGCACTTGGCAAATAAATTATTTTGGTTCCTAATTAACCTAAAACGGGAAGGTTTATTCTGTATTTCATGTCAAAGTAGAAAAACCTGCAGATGGGGCTTTATATAGCGTGGATGGAGAAACCTGCAGATGGGGCTTTATATAGAGTGGATAGAAACTGCTGGTTTCAACTGTGTGTATATTTGTGTAGTGTCTGGTAGGTGTGTTAATACATGTGTACTGTCTGTCCAGTGTATTAATACAGATAAACACACTGTACATGGCTATAATCTGAGATTACACATTTTTGTTTATTTGGGGCATTAAGATCCTGACCTATGCTGTCTTTGGGCATGTCAGCGCAAATGCTTATTTAACATAAACATTACTAAACTTGTATTTTATTGCCTACATTTGCAAACCGTTTAACATTTTTATATGGGTACAGTATTGTATCACATAACTGTGTTATTCAGTCACTGCGCGGCGGCGACAGGTGGTCACGGTGTGGTACCATTACCAGTCACTGCGCGGCGGCGACAGGTGGTCACGGTGTGGTACCATTACCAGTCACTGCGCGGCGGCGACAGGTGGTCATGGTGTGGTAGTATTATCAGTCACTATGTGGTAATGATATGTGTAGTATTATTCAGTCCCTATGTGGCAGTATTCATCTTCATGGGATTACTGGTAAATGTTATAGGATTCTGGTTTGGTGTAACAGTGTTATTTGGTAACTGTACAACCATTATTTAGTGGTTTTATACAAACTCTGTGTGTATGGCTTTTTGATACTAGGCTCGGTTATGGTGATGCAATGTATCGCAGCGTGGCGCAACATGTTAACGGGGGGGTGACTTCTTCATTCCATCCCGAGTACAATTTAGCCCCGGAACAGCCCAGATTTAGAGGAAATAAGTTTAGAGAATAGAGGACATAGCCATAGAAAATAGAGAGAACATTTATTTGCCCCAAAGTAACCAGATGTATCATTACTTTCCCTTAGAAGCTGTTGAAGTGTCAGAGGTCGCACAACTTCTCCTCAGAGATCAGGGAAACAACAACACAGGGGGGGAAACCAGGAATCACATCTTTCCTGAACATTGATTCTGAGCCACAATGAAGCCTCCTGAGGAACCTCTCAACTAGAACCAAAAATGTAACATTATTGTGTCACAGAAGAGTCAACATTGTATCAACCTGTATCCAGAACAACAACAACTCTAAACACCAGGCGGACTGTCTGCCGTCTAGGCGGTAAGTTCCAGGGCTGTGGAGTCGGCAAGCCGAAGCCCTGACTCCTCAATTTACCAAACCTCCGACTCCCTCATATACGGCGCATGTAAAGTGATAACTTTACTGTAGTAAAATGGTAACATCCGGCTGTTTATCACCTTATGATACAATAATCAAGCTATTTAGGTAGAACAGACACTCGACAAGAAAAAGGGTAACAATGTTTTGATCTTTTGAACACTTGTGGGTAAGTTGAAGAAAAAGCTGTATTTGTATCCAAGTCCATTCTGCACCAACATTGGGAATGTTGAAGAGACCTGGGATCGATTTTGGTCAAAAATGCTTGAATCTGATCCAGAGCCCAAAAGGGATTCAGGCAAGCTGAAAACCAAAGGTGATTTACCAAATAATAAAATACAAATAATATTTTTAAATTTTTAGGAGCAAAACAGTAACAATGCAGTTACAGGAAAGAATCTGCAGAACTAAGCAGATGCTAAATACTTGCAAGTCAAATTTATGTATAGAATCGGTAAGATGACTGTTATAAAATTACAGTTCCTCATGTACGAAGCTGTAGGGGATGGGAGATATGGAGCCTAAAAGTCACAAGTTAAAAACATTTTCCCAATTTTTGCTTGCCCGGTAAAATATATTTTTTGGGAATGACTTTGAACAAAAAAAAAAATTGTAAATTGCAAACACGCGGAACATTTGGGGATCTCTGAATTTTTTTGAAAAAATTTTATCGCCCCCATCAGATCCTGCATACATGACCTCCATCTGATCCTTTTATTTCCAGGCAAGAGAACGGCCTCTCTACACAATTGGGGGGGGGGGGAAAGCGTGACCAAGGGCAAAACTCTAAAATGTCAGGTAAAAAGGGAAATTTTGGCCTCACCACGGGCAGTTTGATGAATTAATTTCTACTTCTTGAAAACGGTAAACATTTTTGTAAAATTTTTTTGCCCTGGGAGGGGGAATCTTTTTCCCCGGGGGCGGGTTTGCCGCTCCATGTCATAAATTAACTCCTATGTGATGAGGCTGAAGATAGGGGCAGAGCACTGCCGGACCCAAAACCCCCTTGCTCTTTGCATCGAAATAACTGGAACTAACTGGGCCAAATATTAATATTTTGGGGGTCGTCCATTTTTAAAGACTCCAAACCCCCTCCACAGCCCTGGGAAATCCTACCTCCATAGGGACAGTCCCCCCCCCCCCGCCGGGGGGGGGGGGCGGGGGTAAGGGCCATCCTCCATAGAGCAGTCCCCCCCCCCCCAGAGGGGGGGACTTCCATGGGAAAGGAAAAAAACCCCCCCCCCCCCAGAGGGGGGAGAAGCCTATCCTCCCATAGACACAGTCCTCCCACCGGCTAGGGGGGGGGGGGGGGAGGGCCTATCCCCCCAAAAAGGGCAGTCCTCCGCCGTCTGGGGGGGGGGGGTTTTAGTCCCATTCTCCCATAGAGACACCCCCCCCCCCGTCAAGGGGGTTAGTACAATCCACCCATAGGGGAAGTCCTATTCCCCATAGAGACAGCCCCCCCCCCCGGCCGTCTAGGGGGTAAGTCCTATCCTCCCATAGGGGGTAATCCAATTCCTCGCATAGAGACCATCCTCCCGCCGTCAGGGGGGGGGGGGGGGTAGGTCCTATCCTCCCATAGAGACAGTCCTCCCGCCGTCTAGGGGGGGGGGGGGTGAGTCCTATTCTCCCATAAGACGATCCCCCCCGCCGTCTAGGGGTAGGTACTATCCTCCCATAGGGGGTAAGTCCATCTCCCCATAGAGAAAGTCCTCCCGCCATCTAGGGGGGGGGGGGGGTTGAGGGTTCCTATTCCTCCCCATAGAGACAGTCCTCCCGCCGTCTAGGGGGGGGGGGGGTAGGTCCTATCCTCCCATAGAACAGTCCCCCCCGCCGTCTAGGGTAAGTACTATCCTCCCATAGGGGTAAGTCCTATTCCTCCCCCATAGAGACAGTCCTCCCCCGGTCTAGGGGGTTGGGGGGGGGTAAGGTCCTATCCCCCATAGAGACAGTCCTCCCGCCGTCTAGGGGGGGGTGAGTCCTATCCTCCCATAGAGACAGTCCTCCTGCCGTCTGCGGGGGGGTCGGTTGAGTCCTATTCTCCCATAGAGACACTCCCCCCCGCCGTCTAGGGGGTAAGTACTATCCTCCCATAGGGGGTAAGTCCTATCCTCCCATAGAGACAGTCCCCCCCGCCGTCTAGGGGGTAAGTCCTATCCTCCCATAGGGGGTAAGTCCTATTCTCCCATAGAGACAGTCCTCCCGCCGTCTAGGGGGGGGGGGGGGGGGTTTGAGTCCTATTATCCCATAGAGACAGTCCTCCCCCCCTCTCAGTGCCCGTTGGGGGGGGGGGGGGGTGAGTCCTATTCTCCCATAGAGACAGTCCCCCCCGCCGTCTAGGGGGTAAGTCCTATCCTCCCATAGGGGGTAAGTCCTATTCTCCCATAGAGACAGTCCTCCCCGCCGTCTAGGGGGTAAGTCCTATCCTCCCATAGAGACAGTCCCCCCCGCCGTCTAGGGGGTAAGTCCTATCCTCCCATAGGGGGTAAGTCCTATCCTCCCATAGGGGGTAAGTCCTATCCTCCCATAGGGGGTAAGTCCTATCCTCCCATAGGGGGTAAGTCCTATCCTCCCATAGAACGTCCCCCGCGTCTAGGGGGGAGTGGATTAGGGGGTAAGTCCTATCCTCCCATAGAGACAGTCCTCCCGCCGTCTAGGGGGGGGGTGAGTCCTATTCTCCCATAGAGACAGACCCCCCCCCGCCTCCTGGGGGGGGGGGGAGTCCTATTCTCCCATAAGAACAGCCCCCCCGCCTCTAGGGGTAAGTACTATCCTCCCATAGGGGTAAGTCCATTATTCCTCCCATAGGACATCCCCCCCCCCCCGCCGTCTAGGGGGTAAGTCCTATCCTCCCATAGGGGGTAAGTCCTATCCTCCCATAGGGGGTAAGTCCTATCCGCCCATAGAGACAGTCCCGTCACCCCCGCCATCTAGGGGGTAAGTACTATCCTCCCATAGGGGTAAGTCCTAATTCTCCCATAGAGACTCCCCCGCCGTCTAGGGGT